>VURO01049696.1:2218-16701 GCA_015108175.1 Pelvicachromis taeniatus | reverse complement strand
AGAAGTAAGCAACATATGCTAGCTGCACATAGATACAGCAGCACAGATAAAGGTAAGATATTCATTCATCCATCCATCTGTCTTCTTCCGCTTAACCAGGACTGAAGCCCAGACCTTCCTCTCCCTGGCCACCTTCTACAGCTTGTCCAGGGGAACAACAACGTGTTCCCAGGGTGGCCGAGAGATATAATAACCTGTCCCCCCTCCCCTCACTCGTATACAAGACCCTGAGACACTCCTCCACCTGGGGCAGTAACTTGTCCCTGACCCGGAGTGGGAACTCCACCCTTTTCCGACTGAGGACCATGGCCTCAGACTTGGAGGTGCTGATTCTCATTCCCACCACTTCACGCTCAGCTGCAAACTGCCAGAGTGAGCTGAAGGTCATCACCCGTTGAAGTCAACAGAACCACATAATCTCCAAAAAGCAGAGATGAGATTCTGAGACTGCTCAAGTGGAACCCTTCCACCACTTAGCTAGAAATTCTGTCCATAAAAATTATGTACAGAATTGGTGACAAAGGGCAGCCTTGGCGGAGTAAAACACCTACCAAGAAGAAGTCCGACTAATTGCCGGCTTTGCGGACCAAACTGTTGTATGTTTGTACAAGGATCGAATGGCCATAGCAATATGGGTAGATTATCTACAAGCACCTACACAAATGTATATGCTATGTAAATATTATAAGTCAATGCATTTATACATTAATAATTACCAAAAATTGACAGCCTGTCTCTTGATTTAAATTTGCCTGTAAGCACTGCCAGAACAATCTGAAGTCTTTGTGTATCATGTGACAACCTGAATTTTGAACCTCCACGACTTTGACTTACTCAAGGGTTCTCGTACTACTGTGCAAAGGTCTTGAGCCACCCCTTATTTCTTTATAATTTCCTTCAATGGAGCCAGTCTTTCTTGTATTGTTTAAGTGCTCTTGAACAATAGTTCTCCAGGCTGTCTCAGGGTCTTTCACAGTTTTTTTTTTGGACTTTGACCACTTGCTTTTTTTCTCCAGTAATTTTTAAAGGAATATATTTTTTTAAATAATTAATGTTTATTAAAAAGCCACGTAACACTGACCTGTCATGGTCATGAGTCTGGTCATGGTTTGCTGCTGCATTTCATCCAGTCACGTTGGTAGTCTTGTAAACTTTATGTAAATTGCTGGAACTATGAACCCAGAAATCTATGATCAGATTTTTTGCAATATCTGAAAAACATCTCATTGGAAATGGTTTAATTTTTCCTGCATGACAATGATCCTAAACACACTGACAGTGCAATAAAAACATACAAGGATAGAGAACACACACATTAGAAACACATTACAACAATATCAGTCATGAACTGGCCTTTCAATAATCTGGATCTCAACATGGTTGAAGCAGTGTGAGATCATTGTTGCAGAGCACAGAACAAAAGGCAGCCAACATCCAAAGAAGAGCTTTGAATGTCTTTTAAGAAGCCTGGAGACCTATTCCTGAAGATTTTTTTTTTTGTTATAAATTACAAGAAAGCTGCCTAAGACAGTTCAGGCTGTGCTAAAGAATAAATGTAGTCATACTAAATATTGACTTTAAAACATGTTAGAATTGTACAAACTCTGTTTTTTTTTCTTTATATGCTTTATTTTCGTGTATGCTTGCACAGTTCAGCAAATTATTGCACCCATATTCCACTTTCCTGCAAAATATAAAGGGATGAAGGGTGACTCATGACTTTTGCAGAGCATAACTTGTCTGTGTGAATTAGCCCTTAGTTAACTCAAAGTTTGAACTTTGTGTTGCTTGTCCTAATAACTAGAGAAAACCTATTTTATATTGCCTCTGTGTTTAGGTTTTTTTTTAACTATCGGGAGGTTTGATCCTAGAAAAACATCGGTAAACACACTTATACCTGCTGGATATGAAAACAGACATGAAAAAACAAGAGCGTTAGCAGTGAGATTATTCACAAGTCTCAGTATTAATATCAGCCAGCTTTTAGTCTCATCATCACATCACCATTTAAAATGATACAGTGACCTTTTTAATAGGTTTAGTAGAGATTAGAATTCATTTGGAGAAACATTTGTGTCCAACTGATGAATTTAAGTCCAATTCTCACTCTCTTTTTATCTTTTTCTTCTCTCCTCTCGAGGGAAATACATCTGACTCTATAACAGCAACACGCAAAAACGGTGCCAGTGAGTAGTGTTCAGTTGTTTTTATAACCTGTTCATTGGAAACAGCTGCCTGCTGTGGCAGATAATGCCATGACAGTGATGTAGGTGAAGCGAAACAGTGAGGTTTCAGGCTGTAAAATTAGACAAACAGTAAAAGGATTATTACAGCTGCGATAAACTGAGGATCCATGTGATAATTCTCTGCAGGCTTGTCTCTGAGGGTCATTGTTCATATATAATTAGTCATGTGATTCATTATTAAAATGAAAATATTGAATATAAGATTTCTATTTGTCTGTGTCATCTACGTAAATGTTGCCAGTAGCTGTTGGGTAAATATTCCTCTGAGTAAAATGGATTCCCTGTAAGAGTTATAGCTCATTTACTAGTGTCTACATTGTTTGCATTTCCTGGCAATCAGTGTGGACTGCATGGCCTCGTGCAAATGTTTTATTTAATGAAGAAGAAATTGATGTGTGAAATGTAAATGTCTAAGATGATATTTGTTTCAGAGATGATTAGGCTTCCAGTTCATACTGTGGCTGTTGTTGATTAAAAGTAAACACACCTGCAGTACAGCATATTAGAATGATAAATTCATAGCAACAATTTTGGTCTTCGCATTTATGGAGACGGATGGTTATGTCAAAGGGAAGCATCTAAAAATGATGGCCAAGGCATTTTTTTTAAAAACATTTCTCACAAATCACATGGTTTATATATTTTATTGTAGCCTGCTTTACAAACCATAACATGATATTTGATGTATGAGGTGATCTATTACTATACATTTAGTACCTGGCTATGCCTTTGTCAAAATTAAACAACCATTACATCTTAATTAAGTTCATTTCAAACCAAACTGCATCCAAAGCTAGATGATCCCACATGAAAACAACCAAACAGTCAAAAGCAGTAATAGAGTAAGAGATTGTTTATGCTTGTTTTAGGTTTATGGAATAAAATGGTGAACTCTTGCAAGATACATATCGTATATCTTCTAGTAGTGGCCTGTCTCTTATTGATGCCTGTTTCTAATAAACGCCGGTTTTGAAACCATCATGACAAAAGTAGCCGGTCTCCTTTAAGCGCCGGTCTGTTGTAAATGCCTATTTCCAATGACCCACCGCCTTTTCCATATGCTACTACTCTTTTTGTACCATCTGGGCTACCGCCCTCCTATATATACGGCAAATACCTTTTCGTGTCAAAAATGCTTTGTCATTGGATACTATCGAGGAAGGAAGAAAGTCAAAATGTCCATTTCGTCTGAGAAGGAAATAAGAACTGGTCTCCAACAATCGCCGGTCTCTTTTAAACGCCGGGCCGGCCGAATAAATTTTTAAATAAAGGCCGGGGTTACTATTGGAAGATATACGGTATATAACAAACCAGAAAGGCTTTTGGAGAGTGGGGCCCTCTGCTAATTGTTCAGTCACGCTAAGGTTAGAAACAGGACAAAACTGAAATTGTGTGATTTCAATGAACGATTGCATGTAGTTGCCTGAACGCACAGCTCACCTGGTGGGAGGCAACCTGCTTCCAAACAATCGAAGTCCAACTCGGTCTACATGCAGTCATTCTGAGACAAAATCATTCTGTCTATTCTATCAACACAGACAGATTGCCAACATGCTGTAGTTAATCTGAGTCAACTTTATCTTCAGTTATCTCTTTGCAGAAGGCTAAACTGATTGCCAGCTGGTTGTATTCCTGTTTAAAAGCAAGGCTGTTGAGAGCCTGTGTTATTGTGCAGTGAAATTGCTGTCCTGCAGCAACCACACCACTGCATGTGGAAGAACTGAACTTCTGTTTCATGAGGGTCTGGCTGGATTCAGAATGCAAGTAGCCAATTTCTGTTTCATGTGAATTTCAGTGGATGTAGATGGCAACAGATTTGCAATTGTCTGGAATTTCATATTTATTGTTGTATTATCAAAAACTAAACACGTGACACAGAATCTCAAACTGATAGCTGACTGACTCTCTGTTTGATCTCCATGAAGTTCACTGTAGTTCATTGTGCTCTAAACCACTGTTTGGTATGACTGTAGCATATGGCCATTGCCCTATGTCAAAAAAAAAAGTCATCTGCACCCAAATGGAAATGAGTTTTGTATAATCACATGCTCCATCTTTCAAGTTGCATGAAATCTGGTTTTAGCATAATCCTGCTGACACACAATGGAAAAATATTTTCACTGACCTCTGCATGGAAAAAGCAGCATATATATTAGAGTCTATTCTGTGATGCCCTCGAAAATGCTCTGAGATCAGACGGCTGGTTTTCTCCACAGTCTGGACTTTTTATTGCTGAGATTAAAAAAAAATCACTCTTGTTTTTTTCTTCACATCTTGAAAGTGCAAGATTGTTTTTCGGGGGGGTTGGAGTTGAGCCATGACATGAATCCCTTGATTTCTGCAATGTATTTTTCTAAGTCCAGTATTGATTTGATGCAGTAACTAAATGTTAAATTCATGATAAACAGTTGGAGGTCTGAATGTTTTTTTGTTTTTTTTAACTTAAAAACACAAAGGCAAGCCTCTCTTTCATTGCATCAAACAGTATACCAGTTTTGGACTGTACATAATCCCACCACTGATGTGTTAAATAATGGATTTTGATAATTGTTGCACGCTGTAGTAAGAAAAGTAATAATATCATTCTTCATACATTTTAATATCACAGCAGGAGCTGACGTATTTGCATCTATTTTATATTTTTAGCTGCTTATGCGTCCATGCTGTCAAACCGCAGTAGCTTTTTTGGTTCCCTTAATTGTTGTTGTTTTTTTTTTTAAACATTTCTCTCGTGATCTGGCATGGATTTGTAAAGCTGCTGGTACAGAGAACTCATTAAATCTTATGTATTCACAAAAGTAAGTAATGTCCTTTTAAGTAATAGCTCACGATATATATTTGGGAAAGCACTGTAAGTTAACCACACTGGTGTCTCTGTATCCTTCACCATTACTGAAGGACATTATTGTTTGTGTATTGCTACTTTCTTTCTTTGCAAGTTTTGGAAGCGATCGAGGTACAAACAGTGACTTCATCACGATGATGTTCTGTGTTTCTCCACTTTAAGTGCAACTATAAAGAGATATTTTTTGTAAACTGTGTACCATCAAAATTGGAATTATTGATGATAAAATAAATGCACTTTGCCTTGCTGTCCTCCCTCTTGGCTGAAAAAGAAAAACACCTATGAAAGTTTCAAATTAAAGAAACAAATACACAGGATTACCGCCAAATACTTACAGTTTACACCTGTGTCTCTTCACACTCATTTATTAAACATAATGAAAACCATAGCTGTGGATAAGTGTCGCCAAACGAACCAAATGTGGTCACAATCGAGGATTTAGAAATTAGCGAGGTCCAGAATTTGTTCTTTTAATGTATTATATTTAAGTTGCAGCACCTGTACTCCATCAGAAAAGGCTACGTATCTGTAGAGACTACGTAGTAGAGTTGCAAAGGCTTTTTTTGTGCAGCTTCCCTCTTTTGCAACTGTGCATATACGTAGAAGTACAGAAGATTCCTGCTCTGTGTGTAATGCAATAAAATGAAACATAAAGTGAAAAGACTGACTGCTTATTTGTCGATTGTTTTTTGAGTGCCATTATTTTGTCGTTGGTGGGGATAGTGTTAAATCAGCACAACGTCTCTGTTTCTGGTCGTACTGTGAGTCTGATTCAGTAATCATATCTAAACATTGAAAGCATCTCCTCTGGAAAAAGAAATAGGAGAAAACAAGCTAAACAGCTACGAATGTGATTGAAAACATTAAAAATAAATGAGTTAACAGTCGAAATACCAACTTGATCGAGCCGCGCACACTGCCAGTCCAGTCGTATTAACACATTTTTGTTACAGAGCTGCAGAAAGTGCTGCGTCAGAAGACTTTACTTGGTTCGTTGCACAAGAGTTTCAGAGGTGGCGTTAAAAATGCAAAATGACACGGGGCAGCTGACATTCACTCAAAACTGCAGACCTCCACCACACCATTCCCACCTGACAGTATGATCTCTTGCCTGCCATCACACTTGATTAGTCACACAATCAACAAGCACTTGGAGTGAGAATGACGGAGACAAGTGGACAGAAAATGAACAGCGCAGGCAAAACAAAGAAAATCCTGGGAGGATGTTGCAGCCACATGCAGCAGAAAACACACGACAGGTGTTCAGGTGAGTCTATTAAGTCTCTGTTAATGTTAATGTTAACACCATTAACAGGTAATTGGCCTTATTGGTAAAAGTGATGTCCGCGCACGGGGAGATAATATAATAATCTGTTAGAAATATACTCCAGTAAACCAATAAAAAGTGTGTGCATGTATTGCCCCCTGAAAATAAACAATGGTCAGCAGAAACCAAAATCATCAATCCTCTCAAGTGTGCCCGTTTTTTTTAATGAGCAATATTTTATTCCTGCAGACAGTATTGGTGAAGTCCATCACACATGATGTGCAAGCACTTAAAGGTTGGGGATCATTTGAGAATAATCTGTACAGGGAGATTTATGGTGTCACTCCTTCCCTCCCTCCCTCTTGGGTTTGTGTTACTGTTATCCCCTCAGCTGCCACCTTCAGCAATTTTTTCCTGACCAAAGTCTGCCCAAAACCTGCTTTACAGAAGCTTTAACTGAGCCAGTAAATTCACCGCGTTCACTTGGAGACCTCTGAAGCTGCAGACTGAAAAGGAAATGTCTTCTATGCTATGACTGTATGCACAAACCCACGCACTGACTTACACTAATTTCCCAGAGATCTACAGTACTGCAGCGCCTTATTATTTCCTAAAACCGACCCCTAATCTAATCTTAGCCTAACCTTAAACCGAGTCTTCACCCTAAAATTCACTGATTTAAATTATGGGCTTCCCATGCGTGACCGTGTAAACAGATTTACTCTGTGTCCCAACATCACATTAAGCCTGAACACACTGAACTGTGTATTATCACAGTGCATTCAGGATATTTTTAGAAGGGTTTTTTTTTTTTCCACTTATGAGACCACTCCGTTCACTCTGTTCCCTTCCCCACTGCCCCGTAAAATCATTATGCTTCAGCTGAATAAAGAAATCTCTCACTCTCGCTTCCCCTCTCTGCTCGAGACCTCTGAAATGATTTTCTTTTCACTGCTGTTAAACTTTTGATAGTACTGCAGCAACTTTGGAAATTGCCCTCTTTCTGCAACACAGACATCAAGGCCACAATGTTCTTTCTGTTTTATTGTTGCATGTTTTGCCCGTGTATGCATGGCTTTTCCTAGCTTCTCATCCATGGTAATATCTGCCTTTCTCCTGCCTTGAATTTAACTTTGCGTCACTGCACTTTGCCAAATGATACTTGTTAGTAGCACATGGAAAGGTGCATATCAGTAGCTGTTACCTTGGTTCCAAGTGTAAACCAATCAGCACATCACTGTGGAGTTTTAATGCAAGTACCGTATATCTTCCAATTGTAGCCCGGGCTTTTATTCAAAAAATTATCTGGCCGGCCCGGCATTTAAAAGAGACCGGCGGTTGTTGGAGACCGGCTTTTATTCCCTTCTCGGAATTGTCGCGGAAGTGAGAGGGAAAGAGGACCCAGGCGTGGTTTTTAGACTGAGGTGAAAAGACTTACAGTGCTCCAAAACGTATTCCAACAGTTCACAAATAATGCAGTTCCCAATTGTGCTCCTCCTTTGCTCCCAAGTGTCTCCTTGTCTGTGGTAGCCCAGTGCATGAGTGGTGCTCCCCGAAACTTCTCTCCCCCGACTCTCCTGAAGAGGAAGTAAAAGAGCAGAAAATCACAGTCAGCAGGTTTGCTAGCCGATAGTTCAAGGTAATAATCCCACTTCCATGGTTGCTGCATCCAGCTTAAATGCTGCTGGTCATATATGATGGCTGATTGGAAACAGCTGGCTGAGAGGACCAGCGGGGAGCGTTTTCTTTTTTTCTTTTTTGAGCGACGTTCCAGTCACACTCCATACCAGTTGGTGGCGGTAATGCACCATTCAGTTGTTTGCCAACCGCCAATAAAATTTAAAAAGAAGAAGAAGACAGCGCGGAGGGACTTCCGGACTTCGAAGGTCGCCCAGCTACTATGGGAGACCGGCGTCTATTTGTTGTGGCATGTTTTCAAACCGGCGTTGATTAGAAACCGGCGTTTAAAAGAGACAGGCTACTAATGGAAGATATACGGTACAGATGTTCATTTAAGACTTGTTTTCTGCAAGCTTACTGAAGCTCTTTCAAGGGGAGAAAAGGCTGAGGTTTGCCAAATTACTCAAGAAATGGACTGAAGATCAATGACAACAGGTCTGATGGAGTGATGAATCCAAATTTGAAATATGTGGTTCAAATTGCCATTGATATATATATATATATATATAGAGAGAGTAGGTCAGGCAAGAGGTACAACAGTGAGTGTCTACAGCTATTTGTGAATTATGGTGGATGCTCTGTCATGGTTTGGGGCTTGTCAAAATTTATAGAAAAATGAATGCAGCAGAGTACGGTCAGATTTTGATCCACCATGCAATGCATTGGGGTTTATTGACAATGGCTTCATATTTCAGCATGATAATGATCCTAAACACACTGCCACTGCAGTAAAATCATACCTTACCGTCCTTCAAGGATCCTCGAGAACTATTCCTGAAGACTTCTTAAAGAAATGAAATAAACCTGTGTTGAAGAATAATTGAAATATTGACTTTCAAACTAATTAGAATTGAAAACTCAGTTTTTTTCTTATAAACTGCACGTGTGTGTTTTCACATGTTTTAAGAAAATGTCACTGAACTGCAAAATGTAAAGAAATGAGGGTTGGCTCAAACACTCAGTACTGTAAAAATGCATCAGAGCATTCTTATTATTATTTGTCTTTCTGTGCTAAGCATATCCACTGATGCAAATAAAATAATAGACACATATGGATATTTTTCTGTATTATTGCTGTGTGCATGTAAACCATTTTTTTTGTTTTGTTCAGTGAGGGATACGGCATGAAGGATTGGTTTGGTAATTGCTGTCAGATCAAGGAAAGGCAGGCTAGGCAAGCAATTAAATATTTTCATTCTGAATTAATATACTTTCACTTTCAATTAATTGGGTAATCTACAAGCTTTTGCGTGTTAGCACAAACTCTCCTCTGCATTTTATTCCCATCCATCTGTGCATTCAGTCTGAAAAACACAGAAACCGCACAGCTTTCAATTCACAAAAATGTGAACTTTCTTCTTTGTGTAAATGCAGAAAAATCCACTCCAGATTCGTAACAAAGCGTTGATGAGAATGCATGTGACTGACATTGACTTCTGTCGTAGCGTTAACAGCAGTGGCAGCGAGGGTGAAAAAAAAGAAAAGCAGCGACTTTATATTCCTGTGTTCAAGCAATTATAAAGTTGAAATCAACTACATTTTTCTAACACCTTTGGAAAAGGAAAAAACAATATTTGCTCTCCACAAACACTGCTGTTCTCTGTTGCCAGTGGAAAAGGGTCTGACCAAATATCTTCAGGTTGCACACTCATATTTCATTAATTCACTCAAAATATTTCAATCCTGGTTAAAAAATATAGTTCTGGGCTTGGGGAATTGCCCGAGTTATTGCTGCGCATGTAAATGCCTTTTCTGATTTCTTGCCATCACCCAATTCCTCCATGTGAAGGTGGGAGCTTGCACACTTTAGATGTTTTTATTATAAGTTTGCAGTATAAGTTTGTAGTATATGCCCATATCGTATATAGTAAATGCCCACAAACAGATTTTCTCATGCCATAACTATATTTACTGTTTTGGTATTATCAAGGAAAACAGTATTACTAGATTTTTCCTCCTCCTTCATTGCTCCCTCTCATACATGAATACAAACACATATAACCCAGCACGAGACATTAACATGTAGGCGTGTGAATTTTATTACCATCTGCTACACCACTTCATGGGGATATAAAAAGTGTCAGCGACGCTCATACATATAAACATGTCCTCATCAGGTATTCCTCTGATGGAGGATTATGTGTTAACTTCCCCGGACCCTGAGGTAAATTCTACCTTTGCTGTCTCTGCTCTCAGGTTTCGCCCGTATAATGTTAATTTAGTTGCTGCGTTGACATTAACTCCGGTGCTGCTGTGATTTGTCACGGGGTGGAGAGCCAGAGCTAAACTTCAAATGCCCCGATGCAGTCCTGCCTTATGTCGTATCAGTCCACTCACCAAGTTCTCCTTCTTTTGACCCACTTTTCTCAATAGTTAGTTGATGTGTTTTGAATAATGACTTTCAAGTGATGGATGCAGCTATCAGTCACACACTAACATTCAAGTAGGCCACTGCCCATGTAAACCCTTCATTCATCAATTGCCTCGTGTTGCCGTTTTATGCCAAACAGAAACCGGAAATTGGAATCCAACTCGCATATCAGTTTGTAGACGACGAAGGGAAATGAGTGTGTGTGTGTGTGTGTGTTGGGATCATTTTTACTACGGAGCACTTGCTTGTGATCAAGTGAGGTGAAGGGCAGCCCTTTTTTCTACGAGAAACCAGTAATCTGTATAGGAGGTGCACTGCTGACTTGATTAGAGTTGAAGGAGCTGTGATGGATGGATGTGGACAAAAAAACAAGGTCTCGGGCCATGTTTCCTCAATGACACTCCACGGTGTTACAGCATGTGGACATGCTGACACGGTGGCAGGTAAAGCCACTCATAAATGACAAATGACACTGTGAAGTTGAAGGGCAGAACTCTCATTACTCATTGTGTTAATTTAACAGTTTGACACTGATATCCATCAGTTGCTCGGGCAATGAAACCTGCAGCACGGTCTGCAAAATTGCACTTTAGCTCCTTTTGGCTAGTAAACCAAAGTTAAACGTTAGAGTTCACCGTTTTTGTGCAATTAAATGTAAAATTATTGGTAATATAATGCAGACAGTTTTATGACACAGACATAATAATGTTAGATCATTTCCAAACGTTCCCTCCAAAACTCGTTTGCAGCGTTTTTTTTAAATATAGGCTTTGACACACGGAAAGTTTTTTGCCAGCTAAACTAGTCCTACCACTGTAATTTTATCAAGTTAGAATGCTATTGTGAAAAGCATAATTTCTCAGTGTTTGAGCAAATTATGGCAGCATCCCAGATGTTTTATGCCAAACAGATGGCTAGAAGGGACAAAGACGCTCTAACGGATCGCCTTCTGTAACGATCAAAGGCCATTTACACCTGCTGAACCGGTGTGCAGCTGATTATTCACTACAAACACCCTATGATGGATGGATCGCAGCAGTAAAAATCTTTTTGGTTCACCTTCTTTCATTCTGTCTGAGTCATCTGTGTTAAAAGCAGTAACGTCTTAGCCGCAGCGAACCGTTTGATTTATGATTTATACACTTGTTCTGTCGGTACCAGTGAAGACAAGTTATGGGCCTGTTAAAAGTGTCACCTGTCAAAGCAGGAACGAAGGCTGAACTTTAACGCCTTCGTGTGCTGAGTCTGGCCGTCTGGCACCGTGCTACTTACCCGCTTCACACTCGGCATCAAAAGCCCCCTTTAAACAAGCCCTGCTTCAGATATTCTGACGGCATCTGAAAGTTTCTCCTTAATGTCTGAATACACTTTACCATAAAAATCACAACAACAATCTTTGCTACTCTGGACCAAGTAATCTTTACATGTCATTTTTCACAAAGCACTAAGTCTGATTGTGAACGTGTCTTCTGCATCTTGAATAATTTCGCTCACTCAAAAAACATGAGTGTTTTCAGGAATGAAGGGTCTTCGTCTCGTATTGCCAAACTATTCCTGCGCTGCATGACAAAGTGTAACCCTCAAACTATTTCCACATCTAAAGCACCGGAAAATTCCTTCCCCGTGAAGATCAGAGAGAGCGCGAAATACACAGTTTGCGTGGCAGTTACCGGAGGGGCACCCCGAGTGCATAACACCTTTCATGAATGTTGAGTTTCCCCTCATTCGCATTTTCACGTCTATTAAAGAATGAATTATCTGTACATTTTAACCTTATAGTAAAGTGTGTGTTGTAATGGACACAGAGTACGACATGTGACATTGCCAAGATTTACCAATGATATCTGCACACGTTTATGAACCTGGTACAACAGCACTAACTTTAATATCTGAACAAATCTATCTAGGCAGGCTCCATCAGATTATAACAGTAAACAAACTTCACTCCGAGCTGCTGGAGTTTAAACGAGCCCAGGCTAGAGTTTATTAATTCTCTGATTAGTTTACTAAAGCATGTGCATGGTCAGATTATTATACACAGGACGCAACATCTCCAGTTATCAATGTAACTTTCAAAATACAGGAGCTATGGTAAGAATATGAGCTGACATGCTTTACATATCACTCGCTGTACTGTCAAGTCTTACATATCGCCCATAACACTGTGCAATCCCAGGAACTCGTCATGGGAAATGTCTGAAAGAAGCGGTGGGGGGGGGGGATAATGTAAAAGTGACCAATATCACAACATCGCTGCTTGAACAGATTCACAAAGCCGTGAATGTAAAATGAATGGTTTGATGGATCACGCCATACGTTAGGAGTTGCGGGGAGCCGAGAGCGCGATGCTGAACATTATGAAGGCTTGACAGAAAATTTGCATTCTCTCTTTTGTTAAAAAAATGTCTCCATCTTTGTGCAGACTCTTACATAGGAGATTTCTTTCAGAGTACAGGCAGTCAACACTTTTGAAGGAATATTTGAACAGTTTGGGAAATGTGCTCATTAACCTTCTCTTTGACAGATGATGATGACTGATATCACAAAGTGAATATTAATCTTTCTGCTGGAAGCCAGTTTGCTTCTTAGCACAACGATGGGAAAAGCAGGAAGCAGCCTTGTCCAAAGGTAATAAAAAAAAACCTTGTGCCAGAACGTCGAGGTGAACGTTTTTAAGATGCCAAGCAGCCAATGAACACTTCTGTGGAAGCAATAGTCTCAGCATAATCCTCCTTTTAAACCACATTTTTACTTTCCAGTAAGTGGAGGATTGTTATTACCTCGTATTACCTTGCACAAACTCTACAGTGTGTCTCCAAGTTTCCAGTATTTGTACTAAGGTCAGCCAACCAGCTGCTGGACGTATTATAACTGTTAGTAGTGCATATTTACTGGGCAGATGCTTCTCTAATCTAAGGTCCTCTGAAGTCATATAGAATCACTCAATTTGACATAATTAAAAACTTTTAGCGTGGTACTACCAAGGGGCAGAGCTGAAAAATAAAGCCAAAAGTGGCAAAGCTGGAGTTGCTCCAGGTGAAACTCGAGACAGACTCTGAAACTTTGTTCCCCAAAAATATCTTGTTAAAATGTCAATTTTTATAGTGTTAAAAGAGCAAACACACGGCTAAAGTGCACAGATGTTAATTTCACGGTTTTACCTTGTTTACCAAAATGTGTTTATCCAGTATGCTTTATGAATTTAAATGTGCAAATGCGAACGTTAGACTACACTAATTAAAATAGACGCCTTTAAGAAAAATGCCCATGTGGGGGTAGCATGCTGGGAAATATTTTACTGGACTTTTCTCTCTGTCGTTTGTGGATGAGACGTGCGTTGTTTACTGTGTGGCAGTTTCTTTTCCAAACAGTGTCGCATAGAGGATTCGTTGGTGCGGGGCTGTTGTAAATTATGTTTAACAAGTCAAAATAGAAAAAGTGGTGCCCAAAAGAGGATGGTGAGAGGAGAGCAGTGTTGTCAGCGGTTGGCCTGAAAGATGAAGTCCTGGTGTGCGAGCAGTTTGTCTCCGTGTTTTTACAGAAGAATGAAACATTGATACACTTGTATAGTGAACAAATGCGCTCATACTGTAAAATATGTGTGTGTGTGTGTGTGAGCTGTATCTGTGAGGGTACTTGTTTAACATGGTGACCCCGTCCAGTCCGTCTGTGTGGATCTGTGGTTGATGGGCTTCTCTCGTTCGTGCCATGCTTACAGACAGTACAGCTGACTTTATGTTGCTCAGCAAACAGAATTTGTTCTGGATTTGTGTTTGTCTGGTTGGAGAACATGATGTGAGTTTACAGCATAATCTTAAATCAATGATTCGGATGATATGATGTTTGTGCCTCTGACTGGAATTATGTTATTGATATAATTGATTCATGCTTAGACGATGTTAAAACAAACCAATTTTCCCCTGGGTTCATCAGAGAGTTTTTACACGTGTGGAAGGCAGATTTACAGTATGATAGAAAACACAGTTTTGACCTGTATGGTGTGTTTTTGCTTTTTGTAACCACTGAGTGAATTTTTTTCTTTCTTTTTTTTTTTTTTTTAACTCCACCCTTTCT
>VURO01049695.1:18036-33705 GCA_015108175.1 Pelvicachromis taeniatus | reverse complement strand
TCTCTGAGAGCCAGCTAAGTCTTCTAACCCCGTAGAGATAGAGGGAGGGTAAGAAGAGAGAAAGCAAGAGAAACTGGCATGGGGTATGTGTTCACACACACACGCGCGCACACACACACACACACACACACACACACACACACACACACACACACACACACACACACACACACACACACACACACACACACAGAGGACTTGAACATTTTGAAGTGTGAGATATTGAGGAAGGGCAGAGAAGAGAATAAAACTCTTTATGTTTGAACAAGTGTTGGTTGGGGACCTGAGAGAGACAGGGAGGGAAAGTGCTTCCTCTCCTTGCTAATCCCTCTTTTTTCATGCTCTTCTTCTCATCTTTTTCTTCTTTTCTATCCCTTGTTAAAATTAGTGCAGTGGAAACAGGGCCTCAACGGCATGTCATGGCACAGGAACCTAATGGCTAATCATTATAGGCTGGAACAATGATGGCCAAAGACTGTCTGGGGACCCAACTCAGCAATCGGCTCTAAAGGCTCTGGAGCTTGGGGAATCTTTTCAGGCAACAAGGACAGGCAGTTCTGCCTAAGAAAGAGACAACGATATGCAATGTACCTTCATTCTTCATACCTAAAATTAGCTTGGCCTTGCAGTTAAAGAGCTAGGCTGTGAGTCTTGTTAAAAGTTAGCATGTCATCTATATGTCTATGTAGATACACTTGTCATGAGTGTGGTATATTAGTCTACTGGTCTGACACAGGTGGTCTAAAAATATATCGAACCAGATCCCGGCTAGCACTGGGTTGGACCCATTTTGCCTTCAGAAGTGCATTAATTCTTTTAGATTCAACAAGACCCTGGAAACATGACATGATAGCATCACATAGTTGCTGCATATTTGTCAGCTGGGCAACCATGGTCTGAATCTACTGTTCCACCACATCCCAATGCTCTGTTGCATTGAGATCTGTTGACTGATCTCAAGGAAAGAAGAAAGAAAGAAAGAATAAGAAAAAGAATTAAATACAACAAATGGTGTGTTATCCTGGTGGAAACGGCCGTCAGAAGATGGGTACACTGTGGTCACAAAGGGATGGGCATGGTCAGCAAAAATACGCAGGTAAGCTGTGGTGTTTGAATGATGGTCAGCTGGTATTAAGGGGCCCAAAGTGTGTTGAGATATTATCCTCCACACCATAACACGAGCACCAACCCGAACTGTTGATACAAAACAGGATCCATGCCTTCATGTTGTTTACACCTGACCCTATGATTCAAATGGCAAAAACCAAGACTCGTGAGACCAGAAGGCACGGTATGTTATTCACGTTATTGTTCATTCATAGATGCTCCTCTGCATATGCTGGTGCTTCGTTGGTTTACTGTTGCATTCTTATCCATTCCTATTGTCTTGAAACAGTTCCTCCTCTGACCTCACGCGAGGCGTGCTCACCCAGAGAACCGTTATCTGTACAGTAGATCGTTTTGTGGGAAAATACCAGTTGATCAGCAGCCTGTCTTTCACCAACAGCCGCTCCATATTCAAAGTCACTTAAATCACTTTACGTACTCATTCTGACTCTCGGTTTGAACTTCAAAAACGGATCTTGACCATGTCTACATGCATAAACGCACTGAGTTACTGCCATCACAAAGTGATGTCAAATAAGAGCTAAAAGGAAAAGAAGAGGCCCGCAGTTGGAGTTGCCTGTAATAGTGATAAACCAACTAAATCACATTTTCCACATCAAAGTTAATTGTGATGGACATCTGGAGGAAAGAAACCAACCTGAGACACGTTTGCATCGTATCAAAATCACAGAGCAGTTTAATGAACACTGAATGAGACTGGTCTTCTCTGAACGCTTCTTTTTTTCTTTATGTCTTTTGGTGTAATTTAGATAACTATTATTTTGCATCTTTTAAAGGACAAAATATGTTTTGGAGTTTTCTCCATAGCACAATGATCTCTGAGGGAGAAGTATAGATATTTAATCGTGACACTCTGAATTCACTGTGTAAGGGCAGAAAGAAGTCAACAAACAAATCAAGTCTTAAACCCCTCAAAAAACGGTGTACATTAATGGAAAACGTTTAAACACACCAGTGTTTCTCCCTGTGTTTAACTAGATTCCCTGTCACTTTTTTTTTTCAATAGTGCCATGTTGCGTGCTAATTTAGTTTTACCTTGCTCCTATATGTGTGATTCTCAAAGGTCCACCATAGCTGTAGGGGAGCATTTGGACACTGTGAAATGTGGGTGCTGTCTGGGCTTCTGTGTTTGTTGTTGTTGGATGTGTTTAAGCGTCTGGTTGTGTTCTGTGTTCACTGTAAATGTCTGTTCGTACGTGTGTGTGTGTGATGGCAGTGCTGCTGTTGGTGCTAATGGATTCACTGAGAAAAACACTGCTGGCCATGATGTCAGCAGGGGTGTGAAGGCAACGGTAGGATGATGTGTGTGTTTGTGTGTGCCTGCGTGTTAGGGTATGAATGCCGTTGAGGCTGGGGAATAACAATGTGAACACTTTTGTCAATTTAGATCAGCGGGAGTGAGAAAGAGACAAGGGCACAATTAAAAGGAGAGGGGTGGGGGGTGTGATCGAGACAAGAAATGAGGGAGAGGGGGGAAAGAAATGGATAGGAGGCAAGAGAACGGGAGATGCAGCCGTCTCTGTCGGAGAGAGAGAGAGAGAGAGGCAGAGATGCAGGGTGATTAAATCGAAAATAATGGTGTCAGACAGAATGAAATGAGAGCAGAAGAGAGAGGCGATAGCAGCGATGGAGGGATGGGATAAGAGAGGATTATTAAAAGGAGACAAAACAATGTCGTAAAGATCCAGCAAAATGAAGGCTAAGAATTATGAGCAAATTATAAGCGGGAACAGCGAATTTTCTGCTGCTTAACCTGTTCAACAGCACCTTTAAGTGGGGAGGACGAGGAGATTTGATGTCAATTTGCAATGAGAAGAAGAAGTCAACGAGGGAACATTGCAGCCGGGGCTGAAATTAGATCACATCAGATATTAGGTGCATGAAATTCTCCATTAAAACAGACTTGACTTCACTGGACTTGACAAGAACAGTCATAATATATGATTGGCTTGACTTTAAACACTTTGGCACGTTGCTGATTTAGCACACTAACCAATTTATATCCCTTCGTGGGCTGGCCTGGTGAGATATAATCCACTGCTTGAGCTCAAAACCACAAAAAAGAAACAGACAGTGACAACGTAGCACAACACATGCGCACATTGCCAAAAGTATTTGCGCACCCATTGAAATCATGGGATTCAGGTGTTCCACTCCACTTCCGTGGACACAGGTGTGTAAAATTAAGCACCTAGGCGTGCAGACTGCTTCGAGCAAACACGGGAGCATAGTTGAACCCTATGGATTAAGAATGGAATATCACTCAAGTTCATTTGCGTGTGAAGGCAGACAGGCAACTACTTTTGGCAATAACTTGTATATAATGCTTATAGCGAGTCACATAAACGACTTTCACAGCATTTTCAACTCTAAGATATTTTTGTGCGACATTACTTGCCTGCAACCCGTTTGTCATCTTGATGTAATTTGTGCGCTGATATGTGCTTAATAAATTAGCTAGAAAACTGTATATATTTAATGACTTTGATGCCACACTGAATAAATAAGTGAGATATATTATTACTTAGATCACATCTATAAAAATAAACTCAACTTAAAGTGAATGTACTGTCCTCGACGCATATGCTTGTGACACATGACCAGCTGGTGAGACAATATGTTCACATCATGCATTATAGTACAATACTCTGGTAATTCACTGAGAGCTATTAATGCAACACTTTTGTAACACTAATAGCTTTTATAGTCAGTGTTTTAATTTGTTTTCTATTTCACACAGAACGATCAGATTAACTGGAAATTAGATGTTCTTCCAATTTGCTTTCCCTAACAAAATTTGCCTGAGTGGAGTATTTCTTGTTACCGGGTTTCGAGCACATTTGGCTGGCACGCTGAGCCGGAAAAAATAAACATGGTATAGTGCTGTAGTGAAAGCTATGAATCACTGGGTGCAGTTACTCGGGCTTTCCCAAATGTAATCAGCCTGATCGACAATTCCCATGAAGGCGCTTATATGAGTTCTGAATAAAATGATACAGAACACAGAAGGCGGTCTAAAAGAATAGCTCTTACACATGCAATGCAACGAATTTGACCTTACAACATATACAAGCACGATGGAAAATAATGGAGCTACTTTTACCAAAATATGTGCTTTATGTGGATACAAAATAATGACTGGTGTTTCACCGAAAAATCACAGTGCTTTGAGGTTAAATTTGTCAGTTTAATAGCATTTCTCGGATGATTGTATGAGGTCAGCAGCTGTGGGAGCGGATGGGGATTTTTCCAATTTTCTAAAATAATATCTACAAATTGAATCAAAATGTGAGAGTGAGTTTGGAGTGATTTATCAAACAAAGGTGAACCCTTCCCTCTTCTTCCTCCTTCGTCTCCCCTCTCCATTCTTCAAGTTTACGGCGTCGCCGTGTCCACCCTCATGGCTATCAATTAGATAAACCATCAACCACCAGACCCTCTCTTTCAGTCCTTTCTCCTCTCTTCAGATTAAAGGTTTAGTATTTAATGTTGATTTTGGTAACTTAGCAGACACTCTTTCAGCTGCAACTTTTTCTTTAAGGGTCTTGGCGCTACTGGAAGTAAAAAATTACATACACATCTGTATACTACAGGCTGTCACGCTACTTGATAAAAATTCCTGGGAAAATACTTGATCGTCATTACCATTTTTAGTACCACCGGGTTACAAAAGAGGCATAAATAACTAAAGATTACAGCAATCCTGGTCCATGTCCAATGTATTCAGCTACAGCCCATCTAATTTTGTTTTTCTGAAAGCATTTCCACTGCTGATCAAATGAAAATGTGGTATCAGAAAAAATAGTTCTGTCTGTTCCCTGATGGACTTTCCTCAGCTTTAATCTTGGACAGAACCATAACACTTTTTATATACAAATAACTGTATTATCCTGTGACACTGTCTATTAATGTTACAGGCACATAAGACTGATAGCATTTGCTGCCTATTTCCCACATTGACGTTATCGCTTTATAATTAGCCATAGCCGCTAGCTGCTTTCTTAATGATAACCTAAAGACTAAAGTTAGAGTCAAGATAATTGTTCTTCGATGTTGTTGACACAGGAGCTTTACTGACCTCACCAAAGTCTTCATAAAGACTGGGGTGATGGTCTTTAAGATGCACTACTGTTCATGTGTTGAGCTGCTAGTGAGGGGAGGGGCTACCTGTCTGCAGTGATGCTGTTTGAAGTTCTGTGTCAGCGGGAAGAGCAAAAGACAGCAATGTTGGTATTAATCCTACTTACTCTATCTAACCTGATGGTCATTTTTACTATTAGTTACTATCCCAAAAACTATTTTTCCCTTTCTTGTGTGAATCAAAGTTACATTCTTTCAAATGGCCTGAGGGGGCGACTCCTTTGATTTTACAGAGCAGTCTGTATAGAAGTTTATGGTGCAACAACATTTCTTCCCATGTTGTCTGTGACCTCAGTAAACTATATCCAGATGAATTGATGGTCTTAGTTATTTTATAAATGATTATTCCTTTTAGATAAAATAGCATGCATTAGGGCAGCCCTCCTTCTGAATGATAAGTCACTACCATGTGGGCTCACAGCGTCGCCTCAGTTTCATAGTCAGAGGCAACCTTTTCTTGCCATGTACGGTTTCAATAAAACAAATTGTCAATGCCCAAACACTCAAGTTGAGGCTTTCAAACTACTACACAACCCAGTGATTCACCTTATGGTCGCTATGCCCATCTTTTATATATAGTAGACTTTATGAGTTGAACTGTGCTCCTGTTGGGGCCATTTACAGCTGCAAACCTCTGGGAAGCAGAATATAGGTTTAACGTGAGGTGTGTCAAACCAGGCACAGCACTGTGCTGAAATGCTAAAGAAAGCAAAGGCATGATGATCGTAATGAGAATTAAGAAAAGAACTTGAAGGTTTGTGGTGTGGTTGCTAAAGCTTGTGCTCTCTGTTGCAAAACAATCAGCATATAGAAAGCTGACAATCAAGAGACATTTGAAAGAAAAAGGTCACTAACTAGAGGCACTTAGAAATTGTCATAGCAACTAGTGAAATGCAGCTAGTGTTTTGGGAGTTGTCAGTAAACTTGGATTGCTTCTTTGACCAATTGGATTGCCTACCCAATTTATAATTTACTATCATATCTTTTACTCTTCTACAGCTGTGCCAGTGTCTGGTTTACTTGGCCGAGGCTGAGTTGGGATGAGATGGTGTGTTACATTACAACTGCAGCCAATTTGAAGGAAAGGGGGGGGGGTCCTTTTTATTTATTCAGCTTTAATGTTGAGCAGGATAAGTTGGCTGCACCCATTTTGTCTGTGTGAGAGAGTTTGCCTGCCAGCAAAAAAATGCCATCTTTAGCTGTGAACGAAGATCGTGGATTGCACTGGAGAAGCTGTGCGGGAGGAAGGCACTGTGCAGGAACTGTTGCTGGTGTAGACCTATTAACACCAGGAGACACAAAGATAACAACAGCAGACAACAGGCACTTTGATAGGAGTATATCTGTTAAAACTGCACCATCGACCGATTATGATAGCGATACAGTTGGAACCGTTTCAGAGCTAACACCAAACATGCAATAGTCTAATTATTAGTTGGGGAAGCATTGTCATGGCACAGGCAGCTTGTATATAAAGTGACCATAGCTGTATAAGTGTACTGTACCATTTTGCATATGAGCAACATGCTTACTGTGCAGACGTGCAGCGTGTTGCTGATCTATTTAGTGCAACGCTGTGCTGGCCTTCTCTAACATGTGCTGTGCTTTGCTCTGCCGCACTGGTGTGATGTGTGCAGTGTGTGACTATGAGTCTATAATTCATAGACATATGCACTCTTCCCTTTGAAATCAATCCATAATTGATTCTGCCAGTCCCACTGTAGAGATGGTTAGGGGGCTATCTATCTCTTTGACTCACTACTGAGCACGCGCCTGTGTATAGGTCTGTGCTTGTGAGCGTCTGGGTGTGTATGCTGGCGAAAAAGAGACTTGAAAGAGGTTGGAGAAAGACTCCTAATGTGGGAAAGAGCATGGCGCAGTGCAGTGTATAGCGCAGGCTCTCTCTCTCGCTCTCTCTCGCTCTCTTTTTCTGTCTCCTTCTCTCTTTTTCAAATGCCTCCCTCATGGCTTTCTGAGGGAAACAAAGGAGTTTTACTTACCTCTCTCCTCTGCTTGCTTTCTCCTCCATCCTCCCCTGTCTTTTTCCCTCCCCTCGTCCTCCTTCCTTTCCCTGGCTACATTTCTGTTGTTTTCAATTCTTTTACTCTCCCTCTCTTTTTCCCCTTCCTGGCTGTTTTGCTCTATAGCTAAATGGGTCCTCCATCAGTGTCTTTGGAACCATTAGACTGCTCTGAATGGCCTTGCCAATATGCTCATTTGATTTCCCTTTTTATTTATTTATTTACTTCACGTGGCACCTGTGAACAAAGCAGTGCTACTGTACTGCTGTCGTGGTGCATTCGGTGACTACCTTTGCCATCGGCCAGTGTCAGAAATCCTTCTCAGGCTATGATGCAACTTGTGGTAACCCCCTATAGAATTTGGCCATACGATGAGCATAGTGTCAAAATACGTAAGCGACGTCACTGACCTGCTTCCTGATGGGTGGAAACATTGCACTGCACTGGGTGGGTAGTAGCACGTGTAGACAGAATTTTTATTGTAGCTTGAAATCAGTATATTGAAAAATGAGCTAAAGCTAGTTTTTCAGATGCTGAAAAGTAGTCAAAATAGCAGTCTTTAAGATTTATGTCAAGATTAGCTGAAAGTTGTTGGGAAATGTAAGTATCATCCATATGGAAACGTTCTGAGGAGCAACATATGTTTTTCTCCACATATGTTTGCTCATACTTTCACAGACAGAACTCACAATACAGAAGTAGTATAGATGTTTTTCATTATTATAATCACATGACCAGCCAATCTGTGTATTATGGGTACTGTCTTTTTTTTACGAACTTATTATGAACTTTGCTCTCAAAAAGGCCTCTTGAAAGACAGCAAGGAATCAACACTCTAAATAAAATGTGATAATTGTATATGAAATATTCATTATTTATAAAAACATCAGACAATAACAGCTTATAGTGTTAACCATCCCACATTTATTAATCTGTAAATTAACTTTGTAGATTCTGGTTTTACATACATTGGCATTAAACATAAACTATTTTAAGTGTGGCCAAAATATTTTATGAAACCAGCTCAACCAGCTATCGCCAAATGTTGCTTTGAGTGTGAACGTACAACCTGATCTTATCACAGAGAATCAAAAACTGCATCTCTGTCAGATGCTGCTTGCGTTTTGTGTCCACGCTGATGCCAACGGACACATTGGATATAGAGATAATGAGATAATGTTTAAAAAGGTGGTCCAAAAGTCCATACTGGCAGATTGGAGGGGTGGCTGCGGAAGAAGTCTCATTATGCCATCCAGGAGACATTGAATTGTGTCCTGACTTGAAGCTTTGTGTTATTCACTTTTTACACCCTTTGTACTTTTCCTTTCACAATATTATCCTTGCTTGTTGAAAACGCTCATTTCCCATGGTAGTGGGGAGTGGACGCATTTTACTTGTGCCATAACCAAGTGACTCATGGCACCAAATTGGTGAACAGAAATCGTTCACCTTCAGAGTAAAAGTAGTGGCATGCAGCTGCAACAAACATGTCCAACCGCTTGGCAGTAGTTGGCAACTGTTTGCAGACAAGTCACTGTTTCCCAGGCAAATACAGGCAACCATGGCAATCAGCTATGAAGAAGATATCACAAGAATGTTTTTGGTTTAAGACTCTTTGTTGGAACTGATTTCTATTTGCAATGGCCAGCAACCTTCTGCAACCATTCTCCAATTCTAGTCCTTCGGTCTGAGGCTTTAGAAAAGCAGAGGTATTTTCCTTTTCCCAGGTAACTTTAGTAGTCAATTCTGCAATGTAGAGATGATTATTAATACAATAATGACACAAAATAATGAGGAATTTTAAATGCCTGCAGTGTAACGTGAATATCGACACGGGAGGTGTAGACAAACTCGTAATTCTGTTTAAAAACACATAATGCTGTATTGTTATAACAAGGAATATTTTTCATTATCATTATTATAACACTATGAAAAGCATATTGACTAAAGATTCACAACAATTCCCAGAAGATATAATTGGTGGAGGTTAAGAAACACTGAGTTATGATTTAACCGTGTTTTGAATGTACTGTTAAGAAAGGCAATTCTAGAGGTAAATGCTAAGGTAAGTTTGGGGGTTTGTCAGTGTATGGTTGAGAAAGTGACTGGGCTAATGCCCAGGGAGCTAACGACTCCATCTGCTGCGCTCACACACACCATTAAAAGCACAGCTGGAGACACACCTCTGCTTGTCTGTGTCTTTCGCGCTGTCGTCTTTGCATCGCGAGCTGAAATTGCTTCATTGGCATGAAAGACGGAAGCACAACAAACAGTCGATAATAATGAATGTTCAATACGAATTTTTAACTGATTACCAATTTACACAGTACCTGTTATGCATCTCTTGGTTTTAATTGTTAATGTCCCTTCTGCCTGGTGCTGGAACAGCTTGATACATATTTTCAGCTTCATTTGGCTCTCAGTATCCTTCTCCAGCTGTCTCTGCATCTATTTTTTTTCTCTTTCACTTGCATTATCAGTCTTGTTCTCCTCCTCTTTGTCAGTAGGTTTGTGTCTCTGTTTACTTTTCCCCCCCTTGCTTCCCATTTTATAAGCCCCCACCCTCTCTCTTGTTCTCTGGCCTAATTTCTCAGTTTCTCTCTCTGCACTTCCATCTAAACGCAGCCATTGCAGAGTTTCCTTATTGCCCTTCCTGCTTGAAGCAGTGTTTCTGCAGCTCTCTTTAAAACAGTTGTTTCGACACCAAAATTATCTGGAAAGGAAAAAATGTGCCCAGGATGCTGTTTGAATGATATTGCTGATACATATTGTTGCTCTACTTCACGTTTTATGTAACAACATATCCAATCAGTAGTGTCCACAGTGTTTTGTTTTTTTCTCTTATTGCCAGTGTTAGTGGAAGTCGGTTGGTGATTTCTTTCTTTTTAAAAATGCTTCAAATTTCAGTTGAAGAAGGTTTTTGATATTTTTTTTGTTGTTTCTTGTATAAAGAGAATTACATATTCTGAAAGGTGGGCTTTTCTTTGTTTTTTATACACTGTACAGTATATACAGATGGAGCATTGTGAAAATATTTAGCACTTTACTTCATCTCCTTAGATTCCCATCCATTAAGCTGGGTGATTATGCAACAGATGTTATGAGTCACTGCATCCAGTCTGATAAGCTGACTTGTACATTTTAAAATAAAGAGCCAGTTAAGAAAAGTTAATTTGAAAACAGAGCAATACAAATAAGAAAATTGACAGAAAATACTTAACAAATAAAAAAAGACATAAGACATTACACAAAATGGTAGATCACAGTATAACGAGCATCGAGCAATAAAAACATCAAAAACAAAAGCACTGTGGTTCATAAATTAAAAAACATTTCAGATAGTTAGTGTAGTGTTAAACCACAGGGATCAAACTCATAAAATAATTTTAAAATCAATGCAAATCCTAGAAGATTTGTGTAAAGTGTTTTTAACAGGCTTATTGTTTGATCTCCCAGTAGTCTTGTGTTCTTCAGTAGAACTGGCAGGACTGGGAATACACTGAGGGACAGAAACAAGTGAGAGAGTCTAAATGTAGCAGGATCATTGTTGCACGTTCTCTCGGATATTTTCTGTTAACCTTAAAAATCTACCTGTTGGAAGGCTACAATCACAACAACAGTCACTTCAAGGCACATTATATTGTAAGGTAAAGACCCTTCAACAATACAGAGAAACCCCCGACAATCAGACGACCCCCTCGGAACAAGCACTTTTTTGATTGTGGGAAGGACAAATTCCCTTTAACAGAGAGAAACCTCCAGCAGATCCAGGACCAGGGAAGGATGGTCAGCAGAAGTTTTTTTTCAGTATGCTGACATAAATCTCTCTTTGTCCGTAGTAGTTCTGGTCTTATTGACCTGTAATATAATTTAAAATAACACTCCTCTAATAAATCTAAACAAATAGTATACTTAAGATATAGAAAAAGCTGTTATTGCTGATGAATGTGCAAAATCAAAGCTGTACGTGTTCTCAATTTTTGTATAACTCTAACCTTCTTTTTTACACTTTGTCCCCTCCCCTATCAATTCTTCCTTCAGCAATCTCCACTTTATCTGTCATACACACTTATACACACATACAAACACAAAGCTCTTGGCAGTCAGAGGCTCTGTAGTTTTTCTGCTGACTCTGCCATTATTACCATATCTCTACTGTTGAATAATTCACTGCAGACATTGTGATCTGATCACTCACACACACACACACAGTGCATTATCATTCACTTGCATGTGTTGCACATGCCCACACATAGCCTTATCGTCTGACACAAACAGACATTTACACTCCCACAACAAAAACGGGGAAGATACATGGGCTTAAATACATGTCTGTATGCACACGTGAACGCTGAGCTACCCTCCTTTCCATTTCCCTTTGAAAAATGGGACAATGGGGAGTTTTCATTACCCAGCATACAGTGCATGACAGTTTACTAGTTTCTCAGCACATCAATCGTCCCATCCCCACCTCGCCTCCTTCATTCCCTGTTTATCTTCATCAAGTTAATTACCCCATGGAGTCGTTTCTATGCATGAAACTCTTGCGTATGTGTGTGTGAAATTCAGTTCTGAGACACAATTTGTAGATCGTTTCGGTTCCATGCATACCCCAATTTTGACTTGATTTTTCTTGCATTAGTATTCATCGTATTTCCACGCTAATTATCATATGCATCCAGAGTTTTGTTAGCGTAACTTAGCATAAAAAAATAGCAAAATCAGCAAGTCATGCAGAAAACCAAACCAAAAAAAATCAAAAAAAAAAAAATCATCCAATCAGCACGTCTGAAGCTCACTAATTAACATGTTATACTGTGTCCTGTTTCTTTAATTCACAAAAAGAAAGGCAAAATTTAAACTTAAAATAGTAATAACTGATGGTGTTATGGAGTATTTCATCAGGCCCAGTAACTTTGTGAAGAGCTAAATACTTACTAAATAAATACTGCTGAAATGACACTTTAGAGGGAAAAAAAATAATGTAGTCAGTTAAATAACAAAATTACAGTTATTGAAATCAGAAACCGGCTGGTACACTGCAATCTGTAAGGTAGAATTGCAGATGATATGCTTCTCTGTAAACCTTACATAGGCTTGTGTAGGAGAATCCCAGTAGATTAACAGTCTCTGAAATACTCAGGCCAGCTCGTCTGGGACCATGCCATGTTCAAAGTTATTTAAATCACCTTTCTTCTCCGTTCTGATGCTCGTCCTGAATGCATCGAGTTGCTGCCATGCGATTGGCTGACCACATATTTGCAGTTGAACATGTGCATCTAATAAAGGCATGTGTATGCATTAACTGTCAAGTAATAAAATCCCATTTGAAAGGAAAGCCATTGTAACTTAAACCTTCTTTTTACTAACTTTTCTGACTCACTGAATTTCTCTGAGTTCCTCACTCTCTTCCTCACACCCTCCCATCTTAATGGTTGTTGAAACCCCTGCAAGAACCTGAACAAGATCCAAATGAAATTGCCGAAGCAGCAGCATAAGATATCTATCAAGGCTCACCAGCATCACAGGAGTAAAGAGAGCTTCTTATTAAATCACATTAGCTCCATCGATTTTTGCACTGGCTCGCTTGACTTTTTGTCTCTTTCACCAAATGAGCTTTTAACTCCTGCCTGGCCACAGCATTACTCAGTGTAATTCTGTAACGGGACAGCAATGGTACACTACAGTAAAGCAGAAAAGTCCTAATAGCAAAGGCGTCCGAGTACCACCTGGGTGCTTCGTTCATGTATTTTTGGTTGAAATACTTACACTTCGATTGTCTGTTAAAATCTGCAGTTATCAAAGTTGAAATGAATTTAATTATTTTAGCGTAATTAACACCAGTCTTCACAGCCCCAGAGGGGAGAACCAATCTTATAGCATTCTCTTAGTGGCGATACAAGCCTTCACTGAAGCTGCCTCTAGGGGTCAGAGTGTCACTCATGGTGTGACAGTTAAGTGGATTATGGGCAGTGCAATGTTCATATCAGGGTGAAATAAGGTTTTGAGGATTAAGTACAGTTTATATGCTGAGCAGGGTGGTTTCGAAGGGTGTGTTTATCCATTAGGTCTCCAACCTCCTATCATTTCTTTGTGTGAGACATCTTCTGCGTATACATGTATGCTAACACGTACATTTGTCCGAGCAGATTTTTACTATTTACTAGCGCTGCTCTGTTATAGCAAAATTATGTTCAGTGCCTTCATAAAACCCCCATATGAATAATACAAGCACACATTTACTGATATTTTTCTGTGTAAGCTACATTGTATAATAGAAAGTAAACCTTACAGATGCTAAGCCTTATTTAAAGAAATGCATAACACATCTCAGTGATCACAAAGTGCCATTGTGCTAAAGTGAACAATTTACACGTAACATACGCATAATGTTAATAGTGTACACATAATGTAGATGCAGTGCTGCCTTTCTTTTGAGATCAGCTTTTACACTTAATATGTAAGGTTTGTAAGGATTTGAGTGTTTTCCAATTTATTCTCAAACCTACATAGATATTGATAATCGTTGACAGCTTATGTAGTCAAGATTGTTTAACGTGTCTAGGAGAATTTAGGAAACAGACATAGATATGTATGCTGCGATCATTAAACTGTAGTTTGTCTTATAATTTGAACAACCCTGATATTTAGAGCCTCTGATGATTTTGCTGGTGGGTAATTGCAGCATGTCACGTGGGACACGTTGAGTAAAAGATCAGCGAATGACAGATGTACAAGTGCTGTCGTATTGTCAGGCCCATCACTGAGCAACCTGACTGAGCTATTCCCAGTGAAGCACTAATCAGTGAGAGTGTAATCGATAGGTGTTTGCATTGACAAACCAGCCACACTGTCAGTCCTGGGCTGATCCTCTGAAGCATACAAGGATACAATAAGGCGAGGCTGTTATCGCATGTAGGGAGTACGGTACGTTGGAAGAGATATACGAATTGTAGGAGTAGTAGAGAGTAAGAGAAAGAATGTATTTGCTTCTGTAATGAAAGATAAGCATGATAATTTATGAAAAGCACCATGTTTTTCACAATTTCTCTCAGTTTAATAGATGGTGTAATCATCTGGAATCGAATACTGTCTTATCAGGTCAATAATATAGTTCATGACAATATAAATAATCTGTCGTTCTTTGTGTCTTATAGTGAGTTTACATGAGGTTTCTCTTTTTTCATTGTAAAGGTCCCAAAGGACTTTCTAGGGACTCAACTCTGCAACATGATGAGTGGATTTTATCGGTGGCTGTAAATCTTTTTACGACCCTTCAAAAAGAAATGTGAAAACCTTGTGAAAAAAACCCTTATCTTTCTAATGTTTCAATATATGGAAAGATGCCTTCAGCTTCACCAAAGCATGTTAACCCTTTCACACATAGTGGTCCCTACAGTGGGCAGCTATTCAAAGGCTGTTTTCTTGTATTTGTGTCAGTGTTGATGGTGTACTTGCACATAAACCACTACATTGGACACAGATGTGTCACTCCATACCCTGTCACCCACTGGTCGTTCAATGTTACTATAGACGTATGACGTGTTTCATTGTAATTATTGTCATTTAACCCTGTCATGCATGAATTATGACAACTACAATCAGGATTTTTGTCATAAGTATTTGTATTAATCTTTTCATGCGTGAAGATGAATAAAAATACTCCAGAAAAAAAAATCCTGATTGAGGTTTTCATAATTCATGCATGACAGGGTTAAAAAACAACAACTGCAAGAAGACATTATTAAATCTGGGTTGTTTTTTTTTTTATATATATATTATGTGTTATACAAAGAAAGACAGAAAGCAGAGAGCAACTTGTGAAAAATCTGCCATTCATTTCACACGTGCATGTAGGGGTATTCATGCTTCAAATTATTATGCTAGGGTCCGATGGTTTAAGTGTGCCAGTGTGGACATTTGTACGGGAAGGTGTGCAAAGTGTGTGTTTGTGTCTGTTTGAGTGAGTGAGTGTGTGCATTGTTACATATAGAAAATATTTGCAATAAGTCATATTGACCGCAAAGATGTGCAACTGCTAAAATGTCTGACGAGATTGTGACCACCTTTATGCTTACACAGGGCATATAATAGAAGATACATGACAGTAGACGGTACATTTATTAGTACATAGCTCTGTGCATAGTTCCACATTTGCAATGAAATTCCCTCCCCCCTTCCTGCTCTTCTTTTCACCTCTTTTCTAGCATCTTCCCCACATCATTGGATCATCTCTGCACTCAAAAGCTGTCTCACCTCTTTTCCATCAAGCAGCATCCCCTAGCATATTGTAACCCCCCCCCCCCCCCCCCCCCCCCCCCCCCCCCCCCCCCCCCCCCCTCCCCCCCCCCCCCCCCTTTCCCCCCCCCCCCCCCCCCCC
>VURO01049694.1:17127-38486 GCA_015108175.1 Pelvicachromis taeniatus | reverse complement strand
GCGAGTAGCGGTAACATGTGGACTTAAACCACGCCCCCCGAACACGCAGTTCTACAGTATGGGGATATTTTAACCCTAAAGGAAGTGATTCAGTCGTTTGCCGGCTTTGTAAGGTGGAAATGGCCGATCATAAAACGACCGTAAGTTTTCAACTTTTTTACTAACGCTGGTTTTTACCCTTTAATTCATCCAGACACTCCCCACGTAGACATACACTCACTCATAGACAGAGATAAACACCCAACCTCCGTAAATGCAAAACTAATTTAAGCTGCTTAGCAGTAACATATATCATTAGATTAATCGATGCATTGAAAAATTAATCACTAGATTCATCGATTCGGAAAATAATCGTTTTGCCCAGGCCTAGCCATATCCCCTTCGTTTGTGTGCACTTTGTCCTACATATTTTCACTGTACATTCTCAGGAGTAACTCCTCTGGTTTCAACTGCTTCCACATGTGGAACACCAGAGATAATCTGTCCTTCTGGATGTCAATGAAAGGAGGGTGTCTTTTAGAAGCTGTAGAGCCAGATCTCACTTCCAGATTGTAACAATCCTGCACGTGTGCACGTTAAGTAGAAAAGCACACCTGGGCATTAGACACACACACACACATACACACGCACGCCGCACGCACACACACACGCACTAATACATAGGACAACGTCTCAAAACGGGCAGGGTTTAAATCTGAAAAAAAGCTGAAGTCATCAAGTTATTATTTTTCTCAAAACAATGTATGAGTACTTTAAGATGTGTTATACTTAACCAATAACTATGTGTACATTGTTATTAAAAGGCAAAGGCAGAGCTCAGAGACAATGTGGTGGCTTCAGAACTGGCTCTGTAGTACGCCCACTGATACTCTGAGGGAAAAAAAACACACTGACTGAAAACAAGTGATGCACTCATACACTCCTTCAAACTCAATTTCTTGGTATACTTCTGTTTCGTGTTTTTTCACATAACAGGACGCATAACAAACATGGCTTTTGTTAATAAGAGGAATAACTTCCTTGTGTTTAGGAGGGGGTTTTATTTGATGAGGAAGAAGTCCCATTTTCTAAATACTGTAAAATGGTCAGTGTTTATGTTTTTTTTCTCTCTATTTTGGTCTTTGATTAGTATTTATTCATCCCACTTACCTAAAGGTTTGTTTTAGACTGTTGCTTTTGAAGTGGTGTTTTGCTGATGGTTAACAGATGCTTTGAAATAGAGGATACAGACAGAGAACACAGGAAGCTCCGAAAACTGGATGCCTGTCAAAATGAAACAACACTGCCAATTTAATGTGCGTCATCACAATCGCTCTTTGAGCAATTTGTTTGCCACTTCTGGTTGTGGCACAAGCATCTGCACTGCATGGTAACACAAAGGTACATTTTCTACATTTATTTTAAATAAATGCTGTTTATGTAGTACCACTGGCCTTCAGTACTGATATATGAAAGGTATCCCATAGCTAGTGTAAATAACCAGTGCTGCAAGCTGGGTGCTAGGCACCACAGATGAATGTGGAAATGTATATGGGAATAGAATAGAATACAACACAACACAGGTAGTTGGGTCAGTGATTGTCCAATCAGAATAAAGGTTTAAAAACTGTCTGGGACAGTTTGTGGGGTAAAGGCAAAAGATGACTAAACAAGAAATAAAGGAAAATAAAACCCCACAGAACTAGAGAATTATTGTTATTACTGTAAAGTTTGGTATTTTGCTCTCCGTCGAAAGATTGGCTTAATGAGAGTGACATGTCCCCATCAAAATTGCAGACTTACCCATTAATTCATTTCGAATGATGTAAGGTGGAATTATCCTCTATTAAACAGCCAGAAACAGCTGAAAATACATCTACGGCTTCAACCAGCCTTTTATGTTTGAGGCTGCATGCGACATTGAGTTATATTATTGTTGCAGGCCAGCCAAAATGTCAATAAGAAAGCAGACTGCAGATCATGAAGCATAACTAGCTCACATTTTTCCAGACAGTCTTCTTCAGCTTGAGGGGGAAAAGGAAGTTAATGTGAGAGAAAAGAGGAAGTGAAAATATTGTGATATATGTTGGACTCCAGACATTGGGACTGAATATTAGTTTTGCTGGAAGTGTAGCAGGACTTCCGGCACTACTCAGTCGCCTGTAAAAATAAATAAATAAATAAAATAAAATAATATTAACAATAATAATAATTATTATTATTATTATTTTATACTGGAGGATTGCTGGAGTTGCTATCATGAGATCGCTTGCAAAGAGGTATATGGTGAATCTTGCATGTTCTTTCTGGGTACTCACACAGGCTGGATGGATGGAGGTAATTGGTGGGAGCTCTTTAGGTGATTGCTTTTGTTACTACCAGGTTGCCACGGTCAGCTAGTTTCCATGCTGACCACAGTGGAACACAGTGGTAGTGGAACATGAAAAAGTGGGCACAAGTGGGACACAAACTGGAAATGAAAAATGTTTGTCTTCAGAGTAAATGTTGTAACTTTTACTTTGAAGGCAAACATTTTGCATTTTTAGTTTGGGTTTCACTACGGCTTGGACAGTGGGTGTTTTTGATGCAAGCCATGTTTGACCACAGCAATCAGATAGCAACCAAATTAAGCACAAGGAGGTTTTTGGTGAAGCACCCTCTTTGCAACTGATTTCAGCTGGCAACAGCCAGCAACCACTCACCAACCAGTTTGGGAATACACATTTTCCCCTAGCAACCTGTAGGTTGCCATACTCTAACATTAGAAAATCGAGCTGATCCACATAGAGGTCACTGTTTTTGAGCTATTTAGTCCTACAGACCCAGTAGTTTTAAAGGCTGGACTGGCTGGAACTACACATTGCTCACAGGATACGAAAGTCCTACAGAATGGATGTGGTAGATGTAAACTCAAACCTGTCCAAATACTCTACAGATAAATATAGTTAGGCACTCAAATGTTAACTCTTTGTTTTGGAAGTAATGCTGCGTTACTACTGTGAGCTTTTTGATTTATTTTTAATTTAGAGGTGGAAAAAAATGACTCCAAGAGCATAAGGGGGAGAAGTCTTAGTCTTTCTCATGCCTTACCTTTCCCTGCTGCTCACCATTTTTAATCTCAAGCTGTCTTTTTGTTTTTCATTGTCATCTTTTCTCCCACCCTCTATGCCACCTCTCTAAAAACTCTTATCTTCAATCATCCCTGCAGTGCTCTTCTAATATTTTCCTTTCCTCTTGCTCGAGGTTGATTTTTGCTCTCTCATCTAGTTTTTGATTCCTCTCACCACGTCCGGTCTGGTCTCATCTCACCCCTCGCTCTCTTTTACTCCCTCGCCTCCTTTCCTCCTCTCACAGAGACGTTAGGAGTGCAGCACTGGATTCTGGCCTTGGAACAAGCGCTTGCCTTGTGAAGTTCTGTTTGCATTGCGAGGTGTTTTCTCACATAGCAGCATTTCGCAGCCTTGCCCGGAAGATCACACCTCTGTGTGTTTGGTTGGTTGTGCATGTGTTTGGGAATCCTCTGTAAAACTCCAAGCCTGTTAATTCATTTGAGTTTTTGTGAATATTTAAGTGCATGGACATAAACATGCATCTGTACTATATGCATTTCCCTGCTTCTTTACTCTATTCAACATGTGTGTATGAATATTTTTATATTACTGAAATGCAGTGTGTGCCTTGAGTGAAATTACCCTTGGGAACTGCCTACCTAAAGCTTTACTTGCTGGATAACTAATGAACTAAGGTATGTCTGCTTTCCTGTTTTCGCAATCAACAGACATTTGAAAGAAGTCAGTGAGTCTTTGCAAGGCTTCATTAGATAAATTAAGAGAAAAACAGTGTCTACCTCAAGTGCTCTTAGATAAAAAAAAAATCAGTAAAAAAGTTGTTTCAATTCACAGAGGCAGTGATTATCCAGGTGGCAACCTCAGGAGTTTGAAAATAAAGCCAGCACACTGCCTGTACACACTGAAGTTCCTTCAATGGTCACTTGAGGCTGGCCATTAAGCAAAATTAACATAACATCTTTTGACAAATAATTAGCTTGGTGTACAGTTAAAGAGCCCAAACAAATCAGTGCTTCACTTTTGTTTAGTTAAGTTATAGTATTCTGTGTTCTTTGGCACTTATTAGCTAATATCTGTGTCTTTGCAAGCAGCCATGCAGTCTATAGATGCAAATCTATAGACTTGCTAACTGTGCTAGCTAGCATTAGCTGAAAACTTAGCACTCTATCTTGTTGTCAATATCATTTTGTTTGGCTCTATTAAGAAAGATGACCATAAATAAAGTCAAACTTGAAACTCTAGTGCTTACAAACCAGTGGTTGTTTAATGAGCCCATTTACATCATTCATGTACAGTCTGTGCAATGATCACATTTGTCTTTCTCAGGTTTTATGATATAATGACAAAATATAATTTTTCTATTTGAAAAGGAAGAGAGCTACAAATGATAAATATACAGTCATTTCAAAAGAACTCTAGTGACTAAGAGTTGGCACTCTTAGACCTGTCAACAGTTGATAGCTCTGATTTAACATTTTAATTCAATTCAGTTCAATTTTTGAATCCATTATTTTGCTGGTTACATCCCTGAGGTGATTACTTATAACAAAGTAGAAAAAAATAGTCATCCAGTAAAGCTTTTCAGAGAATTTTCTTTTCTTGCATGCTCTTGTTCGTGTGCCAGGCAACAGATAGCTGGAAGAAATATTCCACATTTGGAGAGCTCACACAATCACAGCTTTTCTCTGTCATGGTCTTTTCATTAATTAATACACACATCCACAAATCACAGCTGTAGGCATTCTCCGCTGAGCAACTCAAATTGATACTAAATGCTTCTGCAGGTATATCTACTTTTCTGCTTTTGTCACACATGGTGGGCAGCATTTTGTACCTCTTGAATCCACAAAAATCCATCAGTTCTCCTTGATTACACAGGACTCATGGGTAATAGGTTTTCTGTAGTGCGTTGGTTTCATAAGCACATGAATATTGTTTACCATTTTAGAGGCAGGTTGCAATTTTTGTAGGAAATTATGTGACACATTTTGAGCAATGGCACTTTTTCATTACAGATTTGCTCAGAGGCATCTAGCTGGTATCGATTTTGTCCTTTTTGCCAAACTCTGTCCATGCTGAAGGTCATGCTGCTTATTGATTTTGCCTCAAAATGGTGCCACGGGGTATTGGCAAGAAACTCAGACAAAGACATTTATATACTCTGTTCAATTAAAATGTGTCATTGTGAGGGGAAAAAAACACATATTGGCTTATTAATGAAGTTTTGATTCTTATAGGTTTTTTTTATAATGTTGGATATGTTTCATGAAATGCAGATATGAAAAAAAATGTTTGGGAAACCTTTTAGTTTTGCAAACGTGTGTAAAAGTGTTCATCTGTACTAAATGTGTAGGAGTAAGTGTCAACAGATATATGAATATTGTGCAAAGAATAATGCATTACATCGCTTCAAAACCATGACACAGAGTCACTGAACTGCATGTGACGAAGTAGCATTTCCTGTATTATATGTGTTTATCACACCTGCCTGCTCGACGGCCGCGGCCTCTCCTGAGATGTCTGAGCCGACGCATGTCGAGATGTTAGCATTCCCAGACTCGACTCGGTCTCAAAACATTTGGCACAAAATGACCTAAGGGATGGGATTTCCCCAAGATAATCAGAGACAGCAGAGGAAGGCAGTGCATAAGCGCTTGTGTTTGGTGATCTACACAAGAATCAAAAATACACACTCTGTCAAAGCGGCTCATACTAACGAGGCTCAAGCTGACTTGCTGAAGATGGCATTATAAACTGTGCCTCTCTCTCTTTCTTTTTTAATGTAATCGTTTTCACAAGAGAAATTTTAACCAGAGATGCAGGCGAAAGATTAGAAGGCAGACAAACCCCTATGCCACTATCCCAGCTCCCATCCACCATAACCACCTGTCTCTTCTTTTTTTTATACTAACAGAGACTGAGTGGTTAGAACCAGACAAAAAAAATAAAATATAAAATACACACACACGGCTAGGTGGCCAGAACTCTGAGACCTTAGCAGAAAACACATTTTTGAGCTTACAGTGATGCCAGGCTCACACTGACAACAGGTTTTCACAGGATTGGGTAATATCCACTGCTTCTGCAAGAGGAAGCCATAGATAGCTGAGGTCTCCTGGACTCCCACACCATCAGTCACTTGTGTTACTAAAAGGACAAAGGGGCTTACATCATATTTTCACCCTTGTGTCTTTTTTTTTTTTTTAGCTTTAGTGGGCTGTTGCTTTGCACCCAAATCAGAAAGTCAGCCACCCCTATGGTGTGTGTGCATACTCTGAAATATGTCGGAGTAGTTATTTATTGCTGTTTTTATAGAATATTAAAAACTTTAACTAAACAAGTTCATAAATTGAACATCTAACCGCTTCAACAGCAAAATAGACTGTCAATTAAAGAAGGAACTACCCTCCTACAAGAAAAATGCTTCGATGACAGATTTTTTTGCAGCTTTCCTGCAGAGCACCATCCGTAACGCATTGCCCTCTTTTGCACACGACTGTAAATCTCCGTACAGGGAATGAGGCCATCCCGTTGCATTTACTGAGCTCTGTCAGCGAGCAATTTGTTGCAAAGCCAACAAACCGTGCATGTAAGATTTCTTCAGAGCAATGTTGTCTAACTGCAGGATATCACACACAGCAGCCCTCGTGTATAAGTTGCAGCTCAACAAGTTAAGAAAAGAAGCTGTAGATCACAACTCAACAGGGAATTCTGGTGTGGACGAGTGTGGTACTGTAATCTTTTAACACTCCGCTGGAATATTTCTTTGATGGTTTCCTCTGAAGTGTTAGTCTCTGAATCTTTTCCATTTCACTTTTAGTTTTGTTCATTCGAAAGGGGTCAAATCACCCCCCTGTAGTGTCTAGAGGTGAGTGAATCGATCCAAATATCCATACTATCAATGCCAATGATATTGTTATTGTATTAATTCTAGGTTTTATACGTTTTTTTTCAGTATATAGCCCGCTGAATTGTGTTGGTTTTTGGGGGGTTTTTTTAAATGAAAAATACACCTCATACATGCATTATTAAAAATGTCTGAACCTTCTGACATTGACTCTCACGTCTATTTTATTTACTCTGTTGCACATTCAAACAACAGAAGGTGACCCAAAGTGCTTTAAATGCCTTTATAGTTTAAAAGAATGTGTACTGTTATTGGCAATACTGGTCCTATTGATAATTGATAGCATAATTTGCAGTATCGTGCAGCATTAGTAATTTCCTAACTGCTGTTAGCTCAAAAACAAAAACGCCTGCTTTCTATTGTTGTTGCAATATCCAAGAATCAGCAAGTCTATTAAAAACAAACAAACAAACAAACAAACAAACAAACAAACAAAAACAATGTAGTGAGTTGTTAGCAACTGAAGAGGAGACTTCATCTTCCCAACTAGTAGTTTGATTCTGGTTCTTCACTGATCAACACATCCATCTGACAGCCTACAGGCTCCAACAGCACAAGTTCCCATTTTAGCAACTCTTGCCCACACATTTTCCTTCGCCTCTTTTCCCACACCCTGCACCTCTGTTTTTCTGTCTCACTTCTTTTCTAAGCTTGCTTCCTCTAACATTTTTTTCTTTCAAACACTCACACACACACACACACACACACACACATATATATATGAATGTATACACACAAGCCATTTCCTGTACTCAACTCCCCTTCCCAGCAGAGTGATGCAGCTTTGCTTTTATGAGATACCAAACTTGGGCTTGCGGCAGAATGACTGACCGACTTGTAGGGAGGACAGAGGAGCCATTTTGTGCCCTGCCGCCTCACTGAATCCTTTTAAAATATTCATTCATAAACTCCTGGAGCCTTTTACTCCACATCAAACAGTGTACCCATAGGAAAAGCACTGAGCTGATGCATCCAGAGAGGAAAACAAAAATAAAGGGTAAACAGGACTACGGGTGAAAACCAAAATTAATCCAAATATTTATGTGCTAAATATACACTGGTATATTCATTGTGTTTTTAGGGAAATGATTTGCACCAAAAGTAAATCAACAGGATTTGAATTTGGCAAAATATGCCGAAGCGCTTAGAACTGCTGTGTCATTTTACAGAGCAGCTGTGTTTTTCTCTGTTAAATAGTCCAAAGCAATGATTTAGAAAATATACTTGATTAAATAGCAAATCATTTCCCAAGTGACAATCAGAAAATAAACCTGTGCGAACTGTTCATTTGTTGTGAAATACAAGATTTAAAGAGTATAGTTTATGTGCCCCGTCGCCTCACAGCAAGAAGAACCTGGGTTCAAATCCACATATTCGACGGTGGCTGTGTGCGGTTCTCCCTGAGCCTGTGTGGGTTCTCTCGGTACTCCTCCCTCCTCCCACAGTCCAAAGACATGCGCCGTCTAAGTTTATTGAAGATTCTATATTTGAATAATTGTCTATCTGCCTCTGTGTTGGCCATGCAATAGTCTGGTGACCTACCCAGGGTGTACCCTGCTTCTCGCCCTATGCCAACTGGGATAGATTCTAGCCCAGGGTGTACATGGTCTGCAGCAATGCTTGGGTAGGTGGTACGTGTCCAATTTGCCCAAAACATCACACTGCCTCTGCAGGCTTACCCTCTTCCCATAGTGCATCCTGTTGTCAGGCGTTCTCGACTGTCGTTTTCCACATTGCAAATGAGCTCTTTAAAGAACTCCAGTGTCCCCTGAATAAACTCTCTGCTTACTTACTGCTCAGCTGTGCAAGTTGCACGGCGCCTGTTTAGTATTTACAAAAAACCCACCCCATAAAATTCTAATTTATGAGCTGAACTGTCACAATTAATAGGTCTTTGCGTGACATGAATAGTTTTAATCAGAGTGGCGCTATAGTATGAGAGCTAGTTCTACAGGAAGCGAAAGCAGGAAACTGAGAGGAAATCGGAGTGATTGTGATTGGAGTCAAGCCCAGGGTGAAAAGAGGAAATGCATGGGTGATTGATGGGAGAACAGTAGGGAGCAAACGACCTGTCTAGTTGGTCAAAGCTGTCGTTCTGATGCCATCTAATAAAAACACAACAATAACAAAAAAAAAAATCCAATTAAAGCTTTTTAGCTGCAGGTGTGCACTGTCTCTTAACAATTTTGAAATTAGCTGCTTGGGAGGGAGATCTGTTTGGTGTGTGTGTGCCCTTAGTTTCCTGTTCCTGAAAGCACCTTGGCCGTCAACACAGTTGACACAGATTACAAGTATGCAGGCTTGCAAAACATCCCATTTTGCATGGGGTGTTATATACCCCCACCCATCGCACCCACTTCTCTCACCCTCTCCCTTCTTCCTGCGTCCCCCCACCTTCCTCCAAATACTATAAATCACTCTATATCTGCTCTCTCTCTCTCTCTCCGAGGTTGACCTGCCGATGAACTACTTGCTTAAAGAAAAAAAAAAAAAGTCATTTAAATGGCATTTAAAACAGCGGCCACACACATGCATATGCTTCTCTGAGGTCAGGAGTTTAATATTTAATAATACCTTACGACTGTAACCAGGCAGCTACTTCGAGAAGCCAATAAAACTCTGGCACCAGCAGTGGTTCGACGACGGTGAAGTAGGTTAAGTCAGAATTTGAAACGAGGCTTGTATGTAAGCTGGCTGCAGATTGCCCAAAGTCATGTGGTTCATATTTGATCCAAAAAGCCATTTGCTATGCTTGATTTAGGAACTACATCATCAGGGTATCATTAATGTATTTTGTCCTGACAGCACGAGAGATTTGGAAGGTTCCGATGGGTCACCGTGCAAGAGAGAGGGAAAAATAATAGAAGCAAGACAGAAAAATGGACACGGCAACAAGAGGCAAGCAGAGAGAACATGGGAAGGAAAAGAACAGAAAGAGAAAAACAGAGGAATGAGAAAGCAGACACATGCGTCCTGGGGTGAGGCTTGCAGGAAATGAAGTCAACAGTCTTGGAGAGAGAAGAATGCGAAAAGCAGCTGTGGCGCTGCCTTCCTCTGCTTGCTCAATCTCCAAGGTCTCCAAAGACCAATTCTTCCCAATCTGACACCACTTCACAGTTAATGGGTGAATCCATAAAATTATAGCGTCAGACTATCATTAAGTGCTCATTACACCACAATTCCAGCTTTCCGTGTGCTGCAAGTGGCCTAACCTGTTGTTATAAGCTATGGCAAATAAACAATACCAATGCCAAAGTTTCACTGGAGCTTACATTTAGTCAATGCCAGCTTACTGTGGGGCAGATTTTAAGGCAGAGGTTTACAAGAGTCGAAATAAAGTACAAGTGTGTTTAAAAAAAAAAAAAAACTAGACATGCATTGCTGCCCGGGATAATTGGATTGTTTGACTTTGTAGCAGTAAATCCAAGCTTAAGAGTTTCATTAACCGCATTTTAAAAAGTAAACACTTGTGCAAACATTGACTCTCTAAAGCGAGATAACATTAAAACTGGTTTGCATCCTAAATTTCATTACACTTAAAACACATTTATTATTATATTCATCATTTGGTTCAAAATGTCTGCAATCCAAAGAGGATTAAAAAGATTGTTTGTATAACAGCGGGAAACAAAAACTGCTGCATAAGAGACCAAATATAGAGCGGAAGGACGGAGGGACGATTAAGGTGTTTTCAGCTGAGGATGAGCCCAAAAGCCGATAGGTTGGGGCAGGGGGACTGATTAATGATTAATCTACCTCGGCCACAACACAGAAGATGCAAACATAGCCCAGGAGGAGAAAAACTTCAAACTCCGGCATAGAAACGAGAATCGCAAGCAAATATGCCATCATTCAAAATGCTCACTGGACCTAGTGCACATTGTATCCTTTAGTGATGGACCAGTGAAAGAGAGGGCTATTTAGGGCCTTGCAGAGTCCACCATTAAAATAACATAGTGGGTGATGGGTGATGGATATGTTTTGTATATGTGTCTTTGTGTGAAAGAAGAAAAAGAAAAACAGCCTTATGGGAGCAAACATTACAGAAGAAAAAGTGCCTTTTTATTATTTTGTTGTATTTTTTTTTTTCCTAATTACACTGCACTGAGGTGTTAACACTAAACTATCTCTAATGACTAAAAGTCTGTTAATTGAGACAGTCACTTTTAAATAGCTTCTTAAACACTAGGATAGAAAAAAAAGGAAAATATTGTAGAACTCAAGTGTGGCCACAGTTATTAAAGTTTATAGATTTAATTAAACATGGCCACTGTATATAATACCAATGCTAAGTGAGGTTAGTCATGTAACAGGACCTGTAAAACAGACATACATGCACACACATACACATACTGCATATATCCAGCACTGAAGTAAAAATAGTATATTTAGCTGGAATAATTCCAGCTAGTTAAATCACTGCATTATACTTCCTTCTTGTCCCTATTGTCCTGCCAAAATGTATGTGTTTGTTATATATAAAACATATTATCTTGTCTATGGAAAATTGTTTTATGCACACTTTTGGCATAACCTTTGTTCACACCAACAGCTGGAACAGAATTCCTTATTTGTGCAACATGCTTGGTGATACAAAATCTAATTCAGGTTCTGAAAACGTCTCTGAGGCATTGTGGCATGGACACGGGGCCTTTCGAGGTGAGGTGTCCTTTGATATGTAAGTCTGGAATGTTCCTTTCCGCAGATCCTTTGGGTCCTGTAGGCTGGTGGGTGGATGCTCCATGGATCAGGCTTGTTTTGGCACATTCCACAGATTGGAATCTAGGGAGGTTGGAATCCAAGTTATTGCTTTTGTCTCTTTGCAGGTAGTTTTTGCAGTGTGGTGGAGGGATTTGTCCTCCATGGGGAGAACCAATTTCTAATTGGGTGGTACATGTCAAAGTAGGTCCCACGGTTTCATAGAAAAATGTTAAATTGACAAAATGATCAGTATTCCACTAACCTGTTAGTAGATGTAAGTAAAAAGCTAACACAGTTGCTTTGTTAGCTGATTTTTCACTTAATGCAGAAGTAATAAACAAATATGTTTCCTAAATTGAAGTGTTTTTATTTTGATGTAACGTTTAATTTAACAACCTCCTATTAGAAAACACCGTGACTTTGAATATGCGAGCGAGTATTCAGGGACAAATCCGTATTGATGTCGGCCTCGAGGAGAGCAGAAGTCGGGTTTGTTTTGCAGTCTTGCCTCATTTTTGTTCATTAAAGGATATTTTCCAAAGAGAACCTGCAGCCCGATGCATTCGATGTTGTAAATCCAGGGTGGTTGCTCTGTTTTTGTTTGAGAACTCTTTAATGAGATGTATGTGGCCATTTCTGAATACAATCTCCGGAGCTAAAGCAGTGGAGGCTCCTACTCCAGCTGTTGAATAGTGGGGCCATTGCGGATTCTTGTTACAGCTTCAATATCATTCATCTGACAGCAGTGTTTGCTACAGCAGAGCTAAGGTGATTACTTCTCTAGGAGATGGACAAATACTGAAAATAGATCATGATGTCGCCCTGCCAGGTGAGGATAGCAATAAAATCTCCACGAGGAGAATGCTTGGTGGGAGGGAGACGAAGGCTCTGTGACGGTGGGGTGGGAGGGATATGAGTGTTTGTGTGCTTTTGAATGTTGCGTGTTTGTACATTGGCGTGTGGCGGCGGTGCAGGCGGGACTTTCATATACCAGATTAAAATCAAAACAGAATGACATTCAAAATGAAGCCGAAAGGATCAGACTCTGGCTGGCGTTTGTGGTTTGATGGACTGTCAAAACACTTTTGGTGAGATTACACACCTGTCACAGGAATGGCGTCGTCGACGTTATACAACACTGATAACATAATGGGATTCCTGTTATGAATTTTAGCTATGCTCCAAAAGGGGGGGTGGGGGTGGGAGAGAAGACAAACACCTTTCACTATTATTTAGCCCTCTGTCTGTTTCTTCAGTGCACCTGCCAAACTGAGCCAAGTCCTTAATAAGTAGCCCCATCAGGGCAGGTGGCAGCTGAGGCGCTTCGCTGCTTACTTGCACGAATCCTCCCAAAAACGCAGTCTATTTAAACAGATTTATTGGAGTCTCCTCTTTTTTTCTAATTCTCCATCCTCTTTTTCTTTCTCTTCTTCTCCTATTCCCATCTGTTCTCACTAGTGACTTTTGGTCATCCAGAAGGAAAAGCTGCTAAATCGAATATACCCACTCTGTCAGGCCAGTGTGGAAAATGCCAGATGCCGTCATATCAGCTCTCAAGTGATTGGGTTTCAAATGACTAATGCAAAATCAGCCCCACATATGCTCTCGTGTAAGTTTATAGTTCATAAAAAGGAGGTAACTGAAATTAGTCAGCCTTTAAAAAAAAAAAAAAAAAAGCACAGACTTTTTCTTTTTTTCTTTCAGGCATTTCATTTTGGCACCTTTCAGCCCTTCACCTTTACCCAATGGCTTATACTGATTTATTTCCTCCTTACAAATATACATTCCCTACTTTGCATTTGGGTTTTCACTCGTTTAACAAGCAAATGTAATATTTCCAGTGGCAATACGGTTTGTACCATCCGATGTAGGAAACCATGGTTTATCTATTCCGCTATAGTCACCATTTAACTCTAGGGTTTAATATCTCACTTTTATACAACTTGTTGCCCTAATATCACAATATCCATTGCTGTGTTTTGCAGGTAAAATGAAGAAATAACTGAAATTCAGGCGCTTTCACTCATATTTTGTAACCCACAGGGAGCAGTAGGCTTGATATAGTCATCTGTGTTCCATCGGTAAGGAAGCAGGAAATTGGAAGTGACAGAAAGGTGTGTTTGAGTGGTTGCAGGTCATTTTATTGATGTCAGACATGGAGTGAATGAATAGGGAGGCCCACTTATGCCCCACTGGGATTCCTTTTATGTAGTGTCTATTAGGCGAGGAAGAGGTGGATGGCAGCGCTATGCAGGCGAGTCTGTGTATGTGTGCATGCGTTTATGTGTGTAGGAGACAGTCAAACTCTAAAGCTTCTGAGCTCCCATGGGGTCTTAAGGATCAGACAAAGGAAACCAATGGGTACCAAAGGGACACCAATAAAGTCCCATTTCAGGAACACCCACACATAAAGTGACTGTACAGACTCGGGCAAATTGCCACGCACACACTTGTGGCTCATTGTGCACACGACATAGACATGTTGTGTCTGGAGGTCTGCTTTTATTTTTTATGGCAGTTTCACTGATGCAGACATCCTTCTTTTCACTTCCACTGTACTGTGAGAATAAACACACATGGTCATACAGATCAAATACTAACGTGAGCAGTATCTTAAACCGCTATAATTGAGTGCTTAAAGTACAAAAAAACTTTTTAAAAAGTTAGGGTTAACAACTAATGAGTATGAAGTGTTGGCAAACATATTGATGCAGACGACTGCAAACCATCCAGCTCTGTGGGGGATTGTTCCGATGGATGCTAATTTGATGTTAAAGAAATGGGTTAATAGCAATGCTGAAGTTCAAATAAAGCTTGCTCCACGTGCAGCGCTGCATCAAGTTTAACCGATTATCCATGGATTGATTTAGAACAGGTAACGTTTTTATTCACTCAACACTGATATACTGGGATATTTCGCAGCACTAAATCATTCTGGTGGAATGCGTTTCCACTCACCTTTCTATAACGGCTACCGACACAGTATCTACTGAATGTCCAACAAGAATGAACGCAGGTCTGTGACTGCAGGAGCTCGCTTCTCATTGCTAAGTAACTACAGCTGTTCCTGCCATCAGTTCATTTATATTAACATGTAGAGCGAGCAACAAATGAATGGCAGCATTATCTACAGGCCCTCTTTTCCTTTTCCCTCATTAGTTCACCATCTACTCGATTTGTTTTTCTTAAAGGGAAGGCTTAATGTCAGTTATGATAAATTACACAAATTACAAAATCAAAACGTATCAAAACTTTTCACAGCAGTTACTTAAACTAATATTTTACTGAACTAATTCTCAGCTATTGCATCCTGATATTAATCATAATATGTGAGTTGCACATCTAAATGCATTACTTCCATGCTGTACCATCAGAAGGGGCTGCTGATGAATAGTGTGTTGCAGGAATGGTTTAAGCAGTTTTGAGAGTGGTTTGGATATGCTTTGACATTTTTGCTGTGATTCATTGTAGCTGCTGTTAATCCAAGCTGACTGCAGTAAAAGTTCCCATCCTGTTTGAAATGAGCTTGTCCAAGAAAACCACTATCAGTCACTTCAGCAAATGCCCAGTTATGATGTGTGTCTGTTTAAAATGTAAATGCTGCTTAAAGTCAATCAAGAGCATATGAGGACACCGAGCCTTAATGTCTGCAGACGTCAGAAGTCTGTAGTGAATGCAAAACATGCCTTTGATATGCAAGATCATTGTTTTATTTCACACTCGATTTTGTGTTCTTTTATCCAGCACCAGGATTCTTTCTTGAACTAAATAGCTGTCTGGTGCATGATTGTGCTAAAAAGATTAGCATTTATTGTTTTCTGTCAGCAGTGAACTCAATGTTCACTGCACGTAATGCACTGGGCAGTGGTACAGCTGGCAAGTGCTATTGGCAGACAATGCAGCCATCAGCAGTACTGTTGAAGCCAGTGTATAACAGCATTTATAGTCAAACAATTATTGCAGATTCTGGAAAAAAGTGTTCAGTTCGAATCCAAATAGCGCCTACTTGTTTTGAAGAAAACAAGTCATAAGATCAGCCACACTGGCAAATACTTTATAACATCGTAGTGAGTGGAAATATCTATGAGTGACTGAGTGATGAATAACAGTAGGAAATCATTACCGAAGGCTGAAGCCACAAACAAACAGATCCAAAAGTTCTAACAGAGCTGGGATCATTGTCTTATCACATGTTGTTTAAAATGCAAAATGTATACTGACATTGGTTTGTTTGACTTTTTAAAGTAATCTGTCTAGATTGGTGGAGGGGTAAGCAGGGAGATATTGTGGAGGTAAACATAGACGACAGGAGAGCTCTTGATTCTCATTCCAACTTCATTCTTTATAACAAAACAACTGACTACTTTGTAGGCTCCAGCGCCCCCCGCGACCCTAAAAAAGGATAAGACTACTTCGTGCCCCACAACTCAGCAACCCCTTCCTGTACACTGGGTGTGAGTGGAGCCCACTAGTGGTCCCCCACTCGTGTCAAAATCCCCACACGGCTGCCACCGACCGTCCGACTTGGGCACCATATGTAGTGGAGAGACCCAGGCACTATTCAAATTCCGTCCAATGCCAAGACGCTCCATGGCCACAATCTCCTCCAAAGCGACGATGAGTTTTGCGGCGTCGAGGCGGCGCGCCTGTGTGAACACTGGGGGCCTGACTATAGGGATATAATGTTTGAACCCATGCTTCATTTCCATGTTAGAGAAATCAGGAACAGTCAGTGATGCGAACTCTAAAAGCAAATGCTGAAAAGCATCCCCGGAAGTCACCAAATTAGCCCAAACCAGGGGCTCGACAGCCCGAGTAAAACAGGGTATTGAAGAAAAAGACAGAGCATCGTTTAAGCGTCTGTCTGCAACATCGACCAGCAGTCCATGGGCGTGGAAGATGCCGCTGGCGAGTCTGGAACCAGGGCGTGAACGTCTAAAGTGCTAGCAGCCATGAAAATGCAATCCGCCTCCTCAACCAGGGAGCGATAATCCTTCGCACCCAGAAGTCTCACGGCTGCCGACTTGTACGACTTGTACTCCCTGACCTTGCTCCTTGACATTTGCACAAAATGCCTTTGTTTTTGGCAAATGTCTTATGGAGAAATTAGCTGGTGCTCGGCACTAATAATCTTTATATGTATCTGTGCACCCATACAATTTATAAATGTAGCTACCTTACCAAGCTAACAAAAGCATTAGCTGATAAATTAGCACTCCACCTTTGCGTCCAAGGTAAATTCTTACTTAATAAAACTAAAGCTAATGTTGGCACTTCAAAAAGTAGAGTTGAAGACCAATGTGTGACGGCACTCTGTCTACATCGATCTTTTATATTGTGTATGGTTCTAGCATGCAAAAAACAAACTCTATCGCTATTCTTTATATGGTGCCTGATTTGTCGAAGCTGTTTAGTAAGTGCAGATGGTGAATAGCTGACACATACTATCAGATTTCTAATTATATTTAAACACACTGGGCCTAATGATACTGAAGGTTATGAAACATGCTCAGAATTTTTCATGCCTGAAAAAGACAGTAATGTCAATGGCTATTGACACTCGGTGACACTTAGCGTTAGAGGTTGTGTGTGTATGAGAGTTGAAGGCCACTGCATATTAACTTAATGAATACACAAAAGCCAGTGGTGTGGGTTGAGGACAATACATTCACGTGGCGAACTCATAAGCCAACACCTCCCGCTGCATTAAGCCTACATCCCACTGTGGTATGCAGCTGCAGCTCACAGATCAGACGCCGGTTCTCTGTATTGAAATTCATAGTTAGTCTCTCTCCATTCCATGCTGATATAAATACACTTTAATTAAAGTAAGACACATTAAGCCTCCCATTGCAACATGCAGTGAAGAAAGAAAAATCTGATGATAAAAAGCTGCCTTGCAGTGAGCAGTAAGTCAATGAATCATAGGTCCAGGAGATTAGACAGCAGGTTTTGCACTGATTCAGAAGAGATTAGAGAGCATACATTAGAGGACAATGATTTACCAGAAAGATACAAATAATTTGATTGTGCACAACTGAGAAAGAGCAGTCCTCATGCCTTTTGAGTTCCCTTCAGGAACCTTGGTGCTGTTCAAAGTGTCACCTTCCTGACAGCAGTCACCCCTCTATGTGATTTACCTCACTCACCCAAACGTATCAGACTCCAAAGTTCAACTGGTGAAATTCAAGCCGACAAATCTCCCCTTCCCTCAGCTGTGCACGGATACCGATACACATGTCCGAGACAAATGCAAACGCACACGTATGGGCACACGCATGCGCCCAAACGAGTGCTTGCATACGAATGCACAATCACCATTTCAATCCCACTCACTCCTTCTCTTTCCAAATATAAGCTGCTTTCATGCTGCTACTTATGCAAGCTGAATGCTTGAGTCTGATATTCAGATTAACGGCGCTGCTAAATGTGCTACCAGTGTACTGTTGCGGCCTACTCTGGGTGGATGCACTACACTCTTCTCAGCAACCAGCAGCCAGCCAAGCCCAGGCAGACAGCTCAGAGACAAAACAATCCACTGTTATTAATGAGGACATTTTTCAACTCAGTTAGAAAAGTAAATACACGGCCTGAATGTTAAGCCATATGGGCTGCTTCAGAGAGCCGAGATCAAAGCGGGTTCAGTGATTCAGTCTGACATCAGGACAGCCTTGAAATAATAATGATCAGAGTGGGAATAACCACCCACATATTGTACTTGACTCTGCCTGGTTAACGAACATCACACGTAATACCTTTGATAAACTATGTGATTGTTTTAATAATCCACACGGTGATCGTTAAGCAAACAAACATATTGATATCTGTTTTGAAATGAACTTGTCCAAGAAAACCACTATCAGTGTTTTCAGCAAGTACTTGTTTTTCATGCAGTACTGAATGTGTTGCAGCATAGTACACCATATTCACAAGCTGTTCGCTAGGTTCCAATCACAAATTTCTTAAGCTGTTTGGGTTTTTTTTTTTTTTTTTTTTTTTATAAGAACTTTAAAGATCTCCTGTATAGAAAAGCCCTAAAAGCTTTGGGTAAAAGTTTATTACTGGCCACTGGGAACAGCAGCATGGGAAGGCAGTCTTACCACGTTGTTCATTAGCTGTTCTCACGCTTTTAATAACATCATGATCTTCATACAGATCACTTGGAGTTCCCATGAAACTGAAAATATTGATGTAACTGCTCAAACATATTTATCCTTTTAGTGTTTTTAAACATCTTTGCCTTCTTTTAAGGTTTTTGCTTCTAAAACAAAAAGCAAATCTTGTGATCTAAATCTGATTTTTTTTTCCATATTACTGTATTTCGGATATTCAAATCCGTCATGTCTATTTCAAAACATTTGCATCAAGCCGCTCTCCTAAATCATTTTTCATATGAGAGGTCAGTACGCCCTGTAATTTCCTCAAAATAACACATAAGATTCAGTCAAGGAGGCAAAAGAGAAAAACAGCCGTTGCTTTTGTACAATTTTGTTTTAGATTTTTTTTTCTCCTGCAACCAGCACACACAAAGACACACAAACCATCCACTTACTAACACCCACACACAATGTACTCTGACCTGTTCTTCAAACTGAGCTGACTGTCCTGTGTCTCATGGGACAATAGCAGTACATCACAACACTTGACATTGCGTGAGCCACTGAGTGCACACTTGACTGCGTCTAGTATTTCTTCTACACCCAGAGAGCCCCCCAGTTTTAGGACTAAACAGTTTCAAACTCTGGACTTTCTGTTGGATTAAAACTGGGCATAATTTTCAAAATTCAGCTTGCCATATGAAAAATGACATAGTATGACATCGAGCTGAAAGGTAACAAAATGGAAACACTTACCAGATACTTATACATTACTTCTAATCTACCTTAATTTTTTTTATGGCAACAAGGTGCTGAAAACATGCCTCAAATTTTGGTTCATTACATTTTGACATGTTAGCATCGCACAGCTGCTGCAGATTTGTCAGCTGTACGTCCAGGATGTAAATCTCCCGTTCCACCACATCCCAAAGGTGCTCTATTGGGATAAGATCTAAGGAGACTGAACTCACTGACATGTTCAAGAAACCAGTTTGTTTGGAGCTTTGTGACAAATCCTGATGGAAGCAGCCATCAGAAAATGGGCACGCTGTGGTCGTAAAGGGATGGACATGATCGGCAGCAGTACTCAAGGGACATGTGGCATTTAAATGATGGTCGGCTAGTATTAACAGGCCAAGAAAATAGCCCCGATACCATTACACAAACATCATCACCAATCGAAAGCAGCCTGAGCAATTGATGCAAGTCAGGATGGATCTATACCATCTGTTCACACCAGACTGGGCCTGAGACTTATTGTTCACACCAGATTCCCATCCTACTATGCGAATTGCAGGGTCCTGTGGGGATTGTTATGACATTTTACTGTTCTTAGCTGTAGGCGCAGCACCCGGTGTGGTCTTGTGCTTCAAAGTTGAATTTGCTGTGTGTTCAGAGACACTCTCCTACACATCTTGGTTGTGGTTTAGGTACTGAATTGCCTTCCTCAAAGCAGTCTGACCATTCTCCTCCTCCTCCAAACTGACATTAAGAATACATGTTCAATCAGAGAGCTGCTGCTCTATGGATGAAGGTTGTAGGAAAATCAAATCAGACGTCTCTAAAATACTCAGACCAGCACCAACAACATGCCTAAATGCACTGAGTTGCTGCCATCTGATTGGCTGATTAGATTTTTTAATAAGCAGGTGTAATTGAATAGATGTGGCTAATGAAGGTTATATTATGGCTCAAATCAAAAGTTGATGTTAGTGCCCGTTAAAGTAAACCCTGACAAAACTCTGGAAAAAGAGGTGAAAGTTTCGGTCAGAACAAGGTGGCGAATGTGTTTTATTCAGGACAAGTCAGCTTATCTATTCTGAGCATTCGCTTCACTGCACATGTTTGCAGAAAAAAGCACAGATCGATTAAAGGTTGTCATGCTTATATTCTCTAAGGCTAACCCAAATGTCTCGCCATTTGTCAAGGGCAGCAACACATTTAGCCAGCATGTACCCTAGTTTTTTTTTTTTTTTTCTCTGCAGAGTGTTTTTGAAGGATGGAAAACTGCTCCAAGCACAATGCTCTATGAGAATTTGACACACGGAGAAAAAAAACTACAGTATCGTAAAATATTTCATACATTTGCTAATAAATCACATAGCGTTTATTTTTTTTTTGATGACGCTGTTAAATTTTACACCGCAGCCCTAAGCTGGAAAAATAAACATGTATACCTAAAAATGTGCTTTTGAATTACGCCCAGAGTTGTCAGTTACTACCTGTGAGGTTGAGTACACACAGTGCAGCTCCAGGCCATAGTGACATTTTCACGGACGCACGTCAGAAGATTATATTACCAGAGCACATCAACCAGATCCATCTTTAAATCTGCCCACCACTCTCCCCACTAGCCCAAGGCCACATGGCTTCTGAACAATGAGAGGACTATTACATCGCAGGGAGGGCAATAAAACCGTCATGGTTATTAAATAGCTGGGGTAAAAAAAAGAATAAATGTTGAATAAAAGCCAGTAATGATGATGGTTTTCATTGTTTTTATTGTGTGTTCCAATAAGTCCTTGTAAATTAAATCAATTGAATCTGACAGTTGTGGACAATTACTTCAGTAAGTGTTCGGCTAAAAATGCTGATGGAAAGATACAG
>VURO01049694.1:0-17107 GCA_015108175.1 Pelvicachromis taeniatus | reverse complement strand
GGGGAAAAAAAAAGGGACCAAAAAAAAAAAAAAAAACTGCGAGGAGTTAAATCTTTGTGGTTCACGAAGAGTTGATGACAACAGCCTTTTACTTTAAATGGGAAAAAAAAAATGTTGGAGTAGGAGTACAGCTTTGCAGCTTTGTTGCTATGCGATGAAAAGAACAGAGCTAAGATTATAGGCATCAAAGTGTAGATTAAGAAGAAATCTTATTCGTCACCTGTTTGTATATTTATAGCACGTCCTCAGACATAAACAACAAAACGAGGGATATTGTAAGTGCAACACAACAGTGCAAGGTGTACTTACATGAGTGTGTTATGCGTTTTCAGCTTAATACTTCTGTAATCAGTAAGGACTGGACTGAATGGCTGTTTTTTTTGGGAGGGGGGGTTATGTTTTGTTTTGCTTGCCTATCAACGTACCAGTTTTCCGCCTAGACTAACGCAGTGAAGCATTTAGCACCTTAAGACCTAGATTTCCCCCTATAGGTCCAATACAGAGTTAAAGGAGGGTGAATACTGGACTTCTATTCACCAGGATAACAGAAACATGACTGTGCAGCATTTCAGCAGCTTGTTTATGCCACTAATGAGTGGCAGCAAATTACTATTGCTTTCACATATAGGTCACATATGCAAACCAAAAAGCCTTGATCTTAGTGTGTCTTCATATAATATCTTTATAACAGCTGATGAGAACATAGCATTAACGGCGATGTCACAGAGGTTAGAGTTTAAACTGGCCGGAGCCGAGGAGACACTCGGGAGTCGAGTCATAATTAGTCACAGCACAGGAAGAGCTAATAGACACAAAGGAGTCATTTGTCAGTCTTGGAGAAGAAAGCAGTTAAAGGCATCATTTTCAAAACAGTGACGTAATGAGATAAATGGTCAGCCAGGCACACAGTGATGTCATTCTTGTGCTTTGTGTTTAGAAGCAGAAATGATCAAATGAAAGCTGCAGGATGATGAAGAAAACTGGTTATTTTTGGGGACATTACGGCTAAAAATACCACACGGTACAGACACTTTTCTTCGCTTTCTGACAATGTGTTCCGGAAAATCCAGTGACCTCCTTTTATTCTAAGGTGCCGCCACGAGTTATGTTTAGATCGTAACTTGAAGTCACACAGAGGTCACCCCCCAGGGAAGACTGCAGGTCACAGCCCCACTGACCTGTCTAGATTTCATGTTATTATTCAGGTATGCAGGGAGGAGGCAGGGATCAGGTTACAGTGGACTGCCAATTCATCAAGGAAATGAGGAGAGAGCGCAAGAGAGATGGTGTTTGGGGCATGATAAATATCAGCAGGAGCCAAATATAAACTGCAATAAGAGTGAACATCCAAAAGCCACAGTATTAAAACACACAGAGAGGAAAAAAATGTGATAAAAGTAGAAAGAAATGAGAGAGCAGTGGGGTAAGAAAATGACACGAGTACCCCGCAGAGAGCCCGTCGGGCCCGAGACTTATTGGCACAAATCAGTCCCTGTGGCTGAGCTGACCATAAGACCTGCAAGCTAATTTACAGATCAGTTTAAGTTTTCTTTGTCTGCCTGGAACCTTTCACTCTACTGTCTTTTGGGAAAGGAGAAGTTGTGACTGGAAACACAGTAGCCCGTCTTTCTCTGCCACAAGTGTTGTAACACTGCCTTTTTTTAGCATTTACTCCCAGCCGGAGTGTGAGAATGCTCCAAAATGCACTTTTTACCAAGTGTCAGTGTATCTATAATGATCTCATTAAAATGCATGCACATTGCAGTAGTTTTGCAGTGCTGCTTTGCTTATTCTGAGGCATCTTTAATGCTTCCTCTCCTACATGTAATTAAAGGGTCTATAAGTTGCAGGTATATGAATATAAAAGATCCAAAAAATGAAATGTAAGTAATTAATAAATAATAATGGTTGTATTCAGAGTCATTTCCTGAGTCGTCGTTATTTGTCGACTTCTCTACTCTTTAAAAAAAATATATATTGGTGTCTGTCTGCCTTTAGGGCAGATCCAGATCGCTTTTTCGGGAAGAAACTAGACAGATTTAAACACTGCTCGTTGTCCTGGCTGTCTGCCCAAACTTCTTATGACTTCAGGGACAGGAATTTAAAACAGGATAAAGGCGAAGAAGAAGAGAGCGGAGGAGGGGGAATTGATGTCAGGTTAGGAGGCAACCCTAAAGACTTAAAAACTGCACTGTATGCGGCTCATTCAGAGTGTGACACTGGTGGCAGGGATATACTGTCACATTCTGGATGAGCCACAAAACTCACTTCTCTGATCTAGTTTCAAATGAAAGTTGTCTTCTGTAGAAAGTAACCGCAGGTAGTTTGGGCAAACTAACCGACCTTTTTGCTGCTGCATAGATTTCTCTACTTTAGCTTACTGTACCGCCAAATGCAAATACATACAACTAGTATGTATTGATGCAAGCTCAATTATCCAGGTAATTGAATCCCAAAAGCTTGATTCTGTTCATCTGGACGTAGTGTTTTCAGTGGGAGAAATGCTTCGTCACTATCCAAGTGACTATTTACACCTAGAGGCCAGTGGACACTCCTTCAATGATGGTGACGTACACATCCTGGACGGGGGGGGATACTGTTTTGAGCGGAGAGTGAAGGAGGCCATTTACTTGAAAAGGGAGACACCATCTCTGAATCGAGGAGGGGGCCTCAGGGTACATCTTTCACCATCTTACAATGCTGTGATTGCAGCCATTCTCCAACTCTCTATGAATGGTACTCATGGCCATTGATCAGTGGTTGTTGATCAATGGTCAAGAGAATTTGCATCTTAATGATCAAGGAATTGACCTCACAGCCCATTGTTCCTTCAGTGGTGCTAGTTCCAGTCATTATGCAAATGTACTGTTTGCAAGGTTGGAGAAAGTTTGCAAGGTTGGAGAAAGCTGCAGTCAGCTGAGACTGAAGAGACTGAGACTGAAGAAGTCACTTGGATGAGTGATGAAACATTTCTCCCACTCAAAACGCTACATCCAAATGAACACAATCAACCTTTTGGGATGCACCAAGTGCATACACATACGATGCATTGCAGTACAAAGATAAAAACACGGACATGCAAGTGAAACCGAAGCCTCTTGTTTAAATAGGTCCTGTATATTTATGCAGGAAAATAATTTGCATTAAAAAGAACTAAAAGTACGTTTGTGGGTACAGCTTAATATTTATATAGTTTAGTTGTGGTAGGATGAATGAATCCTATAGTGGAATACTTTGCGGTACCTCTGTGGGCAAGTGTTTCCGTAGTGATATGCATCCCGTCTAGAACAGTTTTCCATTGGAGGAATTATGTATGCCCTTAATTAATGTTTGTTTTTGTGTGTGTGTGTGTGTGTTGTCTCAAGGTAGACTCTTTTCAGCTAGTAGTCCCTTGCAGTCTCATTAAATGTGGTCTCTGGCAGGGAGTGTAGTGCTGCACATTCTCAGGGTGTGGTGGTGAGAGCTGGCTTAAATTTCACTTTTCTATGAACGCGTGTACATGTGAACATGTTTGTTTGACTGTGTGTGTGTGTCTCTGTGTGTTTGACTGTGTGTGTGTGTGTGTCTTATTAGCTGTACTTGCCATTCTGATTGATCCCATAAACATCCACTGATTGCCCCTCCACCAAACACATGGCTTGGTTTTTATAAGTTGAACATACGCAAGTAAGTTTCTTTTGTTTTGTTTTGGACTGACTGCATGTGAGTATTTGCTGCAGTGTGTGTGTGTGTGTGTGTGTGTGTGTGTGTGTGTGTGTGTGTGTGTGTGCGTGCGTGCGTGCGTGCGTGCGTGCGCGCGCGCACATTTATATGTGGAACAGAAACACTCACGGGTCTTTAAATAAAACGTACAGCTCACTGAAAAGGTCTCTGGACCACAACATAAACCGATGCTGCCACAAAGAAATGGAAAAAACAGCAAAGGCAGTTTTGGTCTGGAATCCTTGTGAATTGCTGGCAGAGAGGAAGTTATTTTATACATTTTTATCCTTCTTGTGAGCATCTGTCTCAATAGCGCTTGTGTTATTCTTTCCAGCTCATGCTAATTAAAAAGCCTTGCCCTTGTCTCTGTTGCTTTGCCTTCCACTTTTCTGTGCTGCTTCTCTTGTAACCTTCGTGGCTGCTTCATCTCAGTAGAAGTTTGTGATTTTCGTGTGTTGGTGTGGAGACTGCCACTCTGGCGCTACTTGGTGGGAGCATCTGACAAAACACAACCTCAGCCGTGGGTGTCAGAGGCCTGTGATGTCTGGAGCAGCAAGAGAATAAAGCTCTCAGAGAGCAAGAAATAGCATGGCCTGTAAAAGACACACACACACACACACACAAACTCTGTTAAGATGGGACATAGTGCCACTGCTCTTTTTCTTACAGTTCTGAACAAGTCATAAATGAGTCAGTCTCATCTGAGTGTCTCTTGTGCTCTTGGTCAGGCACATGATTTAACAATGGAGGAGCAGACTTTTATATGATACCTGATATGATAACAGAGACAGCAAGTTTTTGTAGCAAAGTTATGAACCTTGCTGCTCCTGTGGAATGTCATATGACTAGTTACATAACAATTTAAATAGGAGAAATGCTAAATGTAATTAGGAAAAAACATTGTAATTGATCACCACACGAGTCTCAATAAAGGACTGGAAAGCTGCCCAGCCAGGGCACATCATGTGAACATCTGTGAAACATCATGAGACTGATTACATAACATTTTCAAAAAGCGAAATGCTGAATGTTATTAGGAAAACACTGCAATTGATGACAGCATGAGTATCAATAAAGAAAAGCTAAAGAAAGCTGCGCAGCTAGGGATTTGTTCTGGCCCTCCACTTCCTGATACGCTGCCTATTTTGTTTATTCCTTAAACCACCAGTGTCAGGAGAACTGGAGTAGATTCTTCAGAACAGCCTTTTTCAGTTTGGTAGTTTTTATATTGTTGTGTTTGAAGATGGAAAATCCGAAGCAAGAGCGTGCACAATAGAGGTGAAGAAGAGCGTACAGGCAGAGTGCAGTTGGTGGAAAGGAGTGCCAGGGTGATTTGGTGATTTGCAACAGAAGGATAGCAGCAAGAGTGAAAAGAAAGGTTTACAAGACAGTAGTGAGACCTATGGCATATGGTTTGGAGATGATGGCACTATCAAAAAGATATGAGGCAGAGCTGGAGGTAGCAGATTTGAAGATGCTAAGATTTTCACTGGGAGTGACCAGGATAGATTAGATTAGATGCGAGTATATCAGAGCAACAGCTCAGGTTGAATGGTTTGGATACAAAGTTAGCAAGCTTAGAGTGGTTTGAACATGTGCACTAGAAAGAGATGGATGTAGTGAAGGGGGATTTACAGAGGGTTGGTGTGACAGAAGAGGATGAGATAAAGGATGACATGGAGGCAGATGAACCTCAGAGGTAGTGTGAGCATCCTACTTCTGTAGATTTTTGGTGTTTTGAGATGCTACTATTAGCTAGTTTGAGATGCTACTATTAGCTAGTTATCCTGCTAGTTATAGTAAATTAAGAATATGTTTGTGTATTTTTATTTTTCAAAAGCAGTGGGGCCAACATGCAAAGATAATAGACAGTACAAAGAGACTAGGACCAAGGATTAATGGTGGTTAAGTAAGGCACCTTTGTAGCTCTCATCTTTGCCAGTTTTGACCCTGAAACCTGTAAGTTTTCACATTATTTTTTTAGTTAATTTTTAAATGTTTTACTCCATTTGTATTTTTCTATTTTGACAGCACTTTTCAAAGCAAGTTCAAAATTGAAAAGGAAATTTGAAAAATAAAAAAGGTCAGCAGAATTAAAAGCAATTTCAAATTAGTGAAAACAAAGAGGGGGGAAAAAAACAACACAATCAATCCCACACATTCAACAAGAACAAAAACATAGATAAAAGTTTCAGCAAGGCATTAACTGGCCTTTTGCACACTTGTGGGGTGCGGGGTGCAAATGCTTGGTCACCTTTAATGAGCAGACGAGTCTTTGGAACCACTATGAAGGCCATATCAGAAGGCTCATATTCACCAGTGCTTCAAATGTAGACAGGAGCTTGACCCTGGACAGCCTTTAAAAACAAGCCATAAAATCTTACATCAATTCTAAAACCAGGTAGCCAATAATAGACTGCAAGGACTGGTGTAATGTTGTCACCAATTTCTTTAAAGCCTGGAGGCAGCATTTTGAGATAACTGTAGTCTGTGTAAGTTACAGTAACTGATGCTACAGGAAAGTGCATTACAGTAGTCAAGTCTGGAAGAAATAAAAACAGTGATAAGCTTTTCTGGGCCAGAATGAGACAGGAATGAGCAGATTTTGGAGCAGATTCTGGATATCTCTCTAAACAAACTGTTAGGGCACCTGAATCTGGTGACCCAGCGTTTATGGCATAGATACCTGCAAATCAAAAGTTATGTCAGAGTTACATATTACTCAGACTAGAGGAAAGATCTACAGTGTTGATAGCGCTGGGGGAGGAAGATGTAGTTATATCACTTGTTATTTAATTTGCCTACTTCACAATTTCATCAGATTTTGAGTCTTTGAATCTTAGACAGGAAATTAATTTACAAAAACTAACTTCAGGCAAAAAAGATCTAATATTTGAGACATCAGTAGTGCCAGGCTTTAATGGTTCATAGAGTTCTGTATCGTCTATGTAGTAGTGAAAATCTAGGCCATGTCTCAGCAGGATTTTCCTGAGGGGTAGCATGTAGATAATAAATAAAACAGGGACCCAAAATAGATCCCTGGGGAACCCCACATAATAGAAGAACTAACACATTGTACCCATTCATGAAGGCACCATTTTTTGCAGGATTTACCTTACACTAGGTGTACCTACTAAACTAGAAGCTGAGTTTTTGTGTTTATCTTAAAAGCCTGTGTTGTTTGTTTTTCCTGTCAGTGACCTCTGTCTGAGCAGTTTGTGACATTTACAGTTGTTGTATGTGGCAAGAGTAGGGTCAGTGTAAACAGCCAGTGGTGAGCAGCTCTGGCAAAAAGCTAACATAACGTGAGGCGGAAGGTGAGGCGGTGATGTATGAGGCTCCAGCTCTTGTAGCCTTACAGGGCGCATACACACACATATATACTGGAACACTAACCATCTCAGACACACATACCTAAGCATGCAAGTATTTGGAGACACACACCCACCACATACCAGGTGTGCACTTGACACATGGTGATAATGGCACACAGGCATGACTAATACACACAGTCTTATTGCTGAGAATATGGGTTAGCCTGGGCATATGGAGATCATCACTCACACCTAGAGAGCTAGCAAAAACGCTGTGAGAAAATCTATGGATTTCAATGAGGGCCTGGACCCTGGCCTCTCACTGCCAGACTACATTACCAGCAATCACTTACTCCAAATAAGCACACCAAAGGCTGATTAAAGGAGAGCGGCTGAGATTTTAAAAAAAAGAAAAAGAAAAAAGATACATGACTGAGAGTAAAGAAGAGCGAGTGAAGCTAGGTGAGGTTTGTAAAAAAAGAAACACCACACCTTCACCGGAGCTCGCCATAATGAAGCACGTAGCATCTGCAGGGACCAAAGAGGTGTCGTCCCAATTTATTTGACAACACCCTGGCTGAGTCACCGGCGTTTTAAACTTGTCTTTTATCTTTAGATCCATCCATTCCACAAAAGGGCCACATCGCTCAGCGAGCCCCTGAAAAAGATAAGCAAGGCAGATTAGAGTCAGATGAGCAGAGAAGAGGAAAAGATGAAAGGATTAAAAGGAGGAAAAGGAGGGGGAGTGTTAGATCTATGCACTGGTTAAGAGAGGTGCTGTCATTACATGATGATCCCTATAGAAGTATTCAGGGTGAAGCAGCAGGGCCATACGGGTCTTGCTATGATTTGCAGGCATGCGATCGAACACTTTAACAAGCACTTGACAGTGTGTTTGAGACCGGTTAGCTCTTTGTGACTTAAAACTGCCAGTTGAATTGCAATGTAATACACTTTGATTCAGACAGTCAAGGACCAATTAGGATTTCATATAATAATTTCCTGACTTTTTTCTTCTTATCACCACCATCACAACGCAATTTTGATTTGCTCATTGTAACTACAAAATGAAGCATAACATTAACCATTTCCACTTTGCAGCAACGTAGTCACAGGACAACCTGACACTTCTGGTGCTCACGCTCTGTTCATGTCAGCACAATCTGCGATCCCCCAACCAGATCCATATGCCATAGCTCGTATTGTTAGTTTAGCTTGATGGGCATGTATGTGTTTATTAAGCTCATTAACACTCTCGGGACGGATGAACAGATATCTTGAGAGCTCCTTCTAACAGCAAAGCCAAATGTAACCAATACTTCATGTACTTGTCGGCCCTAGCTGTAGGATGTAATTAGCATGCTAACAAGCTAAAGTTTCCATGTTGAATGGATTGTGGTCCTCCTAAATGACGACGTCTTCGTCCGCAGCGCACAAGAACGATGTGATGAGGGTGAAAAAGATCTAAGTCATATGATCTTAATCCAGTTGGACACCTATAGGAGATTTTTGTTAGACAGCACTCTCTGCTATCATCAAATGTCATGGAAGGAATATCTTGTGGAAGAATTATATTACAGTTGTGTTTAAATGCACTTTTCATTGACGAATGTTATTTTGGGCGAATGTTATTGACATTTTCTGGGTGCACAAAGAACACAACTAATAAGAAACAAGTTTGGCCATCCCCGTCATGACGAGAATGGCCTTTGCATTCCTCATGAGCCTAAAGGAGTAGTTTAATTGCTTCCACAGTCTATATAGTCTTGCCTTAACATTTCTCCATTTACCCACAGAAAAACATCTGTGCTGTTGAGTTATTCTCCATCTGTGAATGGTACAGAATTAATCATAAGGCTTCTGCGCTAATAGCTGCTGATTGAAGAAGAGGGATATTTATGCTATAAATGATTAGAGGAGAAATATGCCAGAAAGGTAGAGTGCATTATAACATGTTTTGATCAAATGCATATTTATGAGGTTGTTTTCAGCTTCTTTTTTTTCCCATTGTGCTTCTAGGCCTATTTAATTTACACCTGCTCTCACATGTAAGGATGATGGAAATTTCTCTTGTATTTACACTCTGATCTTATTACTGTATAGCTTCTAAAATGTGCCAGCTTGATAATTATAAACCATTTCGGTTTTAATTATAATAAAATATTTTGCTAAATATTAAAAATCTGTTTAACTAACGCTGAATTATTCATTCAAAATAAGTTAACATGAAATGCTCATCTATTAGTTCATCTATCACTCAATTATTTTCCGACTCAGAATTCATTTAACCAGTGCATGGAAGTGAATGTCTACTGTCTATCCATCTGTGTTCTGTCCCTTAGCTAGCTGCAGGTTCCAGGGGCAGCAGGCTAAGCACAGAAGCCCAGACCTCTCTCTATCCAGGCATCTCCTCCAGCTGTCAGAGACACTTAAGTATTACCAAGCCACCGGTGAGATATAATCTCTCCAGTGTGTTCTGAGACTACCCTGGGGACTCCACCTTCTAGGACATGCCCAAGAATACCTCACCTATGACACACCCAGGAGGTAACTTGAATCCCCAAACCACATCAACTTCCTTCTTTCAGTGTAGAGGAGAAGTGGCTTTACTCTAATTCACTCTCCCCCTATCTTTGTTCTGAGCGCAATCCTATGTAGGAAGCTCATTTCCACTGCTTGTACCTCATTCTGTCAGTCACTGCACAAAGCTTGTGACCATGCATGAGGGTAGGAGTGAGACTGACTGGGAATTTGACACCTTCACTTTCATCCTGAACTCTCTCTCACCACAACTGATAGTTTAATGTCTGCATTACCGCCGATGCCACACCAGTCTTTGAACAGTTTGCAGGATGTTACGCTTCTTTAGACCCTCTGCACTACCATCATGGTAGAGTGGTTTGTCCACTGGAATGATCCCAGGAGCAATTTAGAAATCTTCTAAATCAATGAGAAGAAGATCAGGGGACCATATTACCACCAGCCCACCCTGGAACCAGGTCCACGGGACCCTGCTAGGCTCAGGCCTAGAAACGTATGTTATCAAAATACAGTTTTATAGATCTTCCATTGCTTTCGTTGTTATCAGTGGCCAAAGTTTGATCATTTTTATTGTCATGTTTTAACAGTTAGTTGCATTGGTTCATATGTCACTTTTAAAAATGTCGATCAATATTTGGGGAAACACTCGGGATTCCATAAATCTGTTCCTCTTTCTGTCGCAGTTCAACTTCCACAACCTGCAGCTACAAAACTGAGTCACCCTTGACGATAACATGACTGTTAACCTATAGGCATGATTATCGGGAGGATTTTGTTTCCATGCTGCACAAATTCAAATGTTAAATAAGTCAAACCCGAGGGAAAAATCAGCAGTGATCTATACAAAACATCCTCTGAATAAATTCAGAGTAGGCGGGGGGGTGTTATATCTGTTTCTGCAGGTTTATCATTGCTAACACAGAGAGAGAGGACGTGAGAGTGGAGGGGTGGATTAATGCGCTCATTATGGGGAGGATTCGGCTCATTGCAGTCTTGACGCTGATACATGTAATCCAGCATTTTGGTAATGGAGCTACAAGCTTCCTCATTGGTTGCTTTTAATTGCTCTGACAGAACAGGGCCAATACATCGCCCGTGTCCTAAAGCTTGCTGCTGTGTGACAGTCAATATTCAATATGTATACATATTTAGCATTTAATACACTATGTGTTCAAATGATCAAAAGAAGGGAAATTTTGCTCAGTTATGAGAAGAGATTGATTTACGTTTAGGGTTTCAGTTTCACATAGAGAGTCATGACCAAGCTGCTCGTCTATTAAAAGTTAGACACATTGTTACAGCTGAATACAATATTTGGACCGTTTATTTGGTAACTGTGGTTCATTTTAAAATGAAGAGTATGCTTGTCCTGCTCTCCAACCTATTATCTCTCAATTGATACAAGAGACAGCAGATGCAGTTACCATGCGGGGGATAAATTGCTTTAGAAATGGGTGGATTGATAGAAGGGTGCAGGGCTGGACTGGCCATCGGGCATACCCGGCATATGCCCTGTGGGCCGAGGGTGATTTTTTGTTTTTATGGGCCGATGGATTTTATTAATTTTTTTTGTAAGGGTATAAACAATGAAAGGTGTTGGATTGGGCAATTGGTCACGATCGACTCTGGGCTGGATCAATTACAGCAGAGGAGGTCGGATGCACCAAAGGAAAGAAGGTGCAGAAAAAATGAGGGCCAAAAAGAAACAACCCCTTCAGGAAGACGCTGCCAAATGTGTAAAAATAACTGAATTGTTTGGTGGTGGCTATGGCGGAGCGTCCACAGATTTAGCAACATCAGCAAGTGGTGGGGGCCAGCCAGCAGGTGGATGAGGGAAAGGGGAGGCAGGAGGAGGAGAGACCCGAGGCGGCAGTCAGTCCGAGTGGCAGGGGAACTGAACTTCAGGTAAGAAGTTATGAACTGCAGTCTATCTGGGTCAGATATAAACCAAGTTTAGTTGTAGTTTATTTTCGTTGTTCTGACTTTTTACAGTCGCTTACAATAACTCGTACTGCGTACTAGCTAGCATGACGGAGTTTCTATACTGCTTTTCTATACGGCATGTACATCTCCGCACAGAGGAGCATGAAAAGAGCACTACTACTACTTTATTAGATTGATACAACAAGACAGCGTACATCAAAGCGGTTGTTTTCATTCAAAGGCTTTATGGCTTTTCCTATAATGCCTGGTGGGCCGGTCTCTAGTCAAAATGCCCGGGCCGATTTTTTGTCCCAGTTCAGCCCTGGGTTGTGCTGCAGTGTCCAACCACTGTTTTTCTTGTGTGTTCCCCACAAGGAAATAAATGTGTATCTCCTGACCAGCATTTACAGGAGTTTGCTGGTTGTTGCTCCTTGTATTTGCTTGGGCCGCTAGCAGGATACAGCGGATAAAGGAATCCAATATTTAAGGACTCACTTTGCAAATTTTCACTGACACACGCAGATCTCTTTGCTTCATAGCATTTTGCTACACGTTTCCATTATTCTTTTTCCTCATGCTGCTGCTGGTTTTGTTTTTTTCCCCTCATTGCTACTTATGTTTCTGGTGTGCATTGGCTCCCTGTCTTATGGTTCTTTGTTGCTTTTTAGCTTTTCCCCCTGTTTCATCAGAAAGCTTTGTCTTTTAATATGGGTGTGCTTTGTTCAAAGAAAAAAGGTCAAAACTGAAAGGAAAAAAAAACAAAAAGGTAGCCTGGTATCACCAAAGCCTTTCGACTGTAAGGGCAATGCATGTTGCAGAGTGACTCAACTGTATCCTCCTGTGTCTCTATTATCTACAGAGAGACGTCTGTTCAACAATAACTTCGTAAAACTGAATTTCCTGACAAGGACAAAAAACATAGTAGAGCCAAAAGAAGTCCATGCTAAGTTTGGTGATGATGTAAGTTATATACTGGTGAGCTGTGTTGTGCAGCTGTCATTGTGTATGTAAGCATGGTTCCTTATTCTTCCCTTAAAACCTCTCTGATGCAGAGAAACAGCTGCATCAGACATGCAATAGGTGTAGAGGGCATTACGGCCAATACACTGAGAGACGCTGTGACGGATAACTTCATATGCACCGGCGGTCGGGATCCTTATAGAGATCATATTGCATGTACCGGTATGTTCCTAATTTTATATCTAATTTTATAAATTTTGCACTCCAACACTGTGACAGTGGTGCAGATGAGTGACTCACGCTTTGTTTTTTTGTATGTATCGCTGTGCACTTCCATTTCTTGGTACAGGTGACTCTGGAGGTGCTGTGTTTAAAAACTTTGAGCGTCGCACAATTCAGGTAAGCTGCAATATACACAGTGCACTCAAAGGGTTCTGCAGCTGAGCCATTAGAAACAGAAAAAAACGCACATTTTAAATTTGACTGACATGCCATGCCAAAGTCCTGTTCTGAACTCAAACGTCCACACAGCAAATTTAGAAGGTAGAATGGCTCACGAGCAGGACCTGGATGCAGCGGTGTAGTGTACACGTATATATTCGTGAGCTCTTGGTGGTAGGCCCAGGAATCCACCTTTATCCTGACTTGCCCTCTCATAATTCAGGACCATATGCAAGAGGCAAAGTTACTAAGAAAACGTCTGTATGGCAAGTTATAATTTTCGACACACAAAACAAAAGAAAACAGCTAAAACTTCAGGGCACCTGCACGTGGTAGCAACAAGAAACATGGTGGATGGGGAAGAGGAATTGCCACTTAGCAAACTTCTCAACGCTATCAAGGAATCTAAAGAGGACCTCATGAACCACATTGACAAAAACACGACCGATATACAAACAACCAACAACGAAAATTGAATCCTCCCTCACTGCGCTTTCTGAGCAGGTTGAGGAGATGGAGGCGCAAGTGAGCGCAAACAAAGACGACATTAAAGATGTACGCGACCATGTTGACAAAATGGAGAAACTTACAACACAACTCAAAGACAAAATTGACGACTTGGAGAAGCAGGAGGTCTAACATTAAGATACTGAACATCCCTGAGCAAGGAGAAGGCTGTGATGCTGTTGGATTTTTGCAAATGCTGGGGAATGATAACTTCACCTCACACTTCACCCTTGAAAGAGCGCACTGCGTCGGGAAGAAGTTGGACACACCCCTCACCGCTAAGTTCCAGAACTTCAGAGACAAAGAGAAAGTCCTCCGACTGGCCAGAAGTAAGGGAGAGATGATATACGAGAATAAGAAGATATCTTTCTTTCCGGACTACAGCGCAGACCTGCAACGCAGAAGAGACGTGTTCCGCGACGTGAAACGGAGGCTGCTAGAGAAAGAGATTGAGTACGCACTGATGTACCCAGCTCAGCTTCGCATCAGGCATCAGGAATCCGTTAAAGTTTTCTCCACTCCTGCCGAAGCACAATGTTATCTGAAAGATCTGCCGAGTGAGTAGACTAAAGTAGTCTACGCCTTGTAGTAAAGCGCCTTGAGGCGACTGATGTTGTGATTTGGCGCTATATAAATAAAATTGAATTGAATTGAATAGTCTAATTTGATTTCAACAAACAAACAATCCGCCCTCTTATTCCCAGATGAGAAGGCCTTCATTGTTAACTTTGGGAGTGATATGAAGGAAGAAAAGACTATAGCACCAAGCAATGACATAGAAACTCACCATCCTCAAGTACACAGACTAATTGGAAATACGACTCATGACAATCCGGTATTTGGTTACTAATAGAGACAATTGTTCACTAGTCAATTAAGATAATGTGTACAAATCCGTAAAAGTACAGATCTCGTGTACATTTAGGAGCATGACATCACCCCCCTACTGGGTGAGTGAGACCACATTGATCAACATATTTATCTATCTCTTAAACAGTTATGTTCTGTGTCTGACATTGTGAAATTCAGAACTCTGTTGTATATATTTACCGAGAGTGGCTAATGTTTCATTCATAGCAGCTGCCTGGGCCACTGCTACTGTTCAACAGAGTTACCTACCTAATGTGGTTTTGTTATAGGGGTTTTATGAGGCAGGTTTTTACTTTAATGTTTTGGGGTTATGTATGGTCTCTTAACAAAATTCTTATTCACACTTACACAACTGTTCAGATAGCTGCCTGGTCTAGGCTGTATCTTACCATTATACCCATGTGCAGAGCTTCACTACAACAAAACTCAGGAAAGCAGGAATGTGTTCAGAAATCCCCAGAGCTGAAGACCATGACACTTACCTGTCCGAGATATCCATATAAAAACTTAAATTATGGGTCAACTAACATGTATATCTTGGAATATTAGAGGGATCAATTCACCAATTAACAGAAAAAAATGATTGAACTTTCTCTTTTGGACATTGGAGGCTATGGGATTTGGAGAGAAGTTCACTTGCTATGTTAGGACACTTTTTAACGCCCGCAAAGCCAATATCATTACAAATGATGTTCTGTCAGGCACTTTCTCTTTAGCCAGAATTTGCAGACAAGGTTGTTCTGTAGTATCAGGTAAATGTTAAGAGGTAGGAACATTTGTGCTGGGTGTGGTGAGAGGGGGAAAGAAATAATAAAGCACTCTTGGGAGTAATGGCGGTCTCGTGTGTCTGTGAGTTATGCCTCCAGTCATATTACATTCATAACCTCTAATAACAGAACAATTCAAGCTCCCCACTGCTTTTCGCAATTGCAATCGAACCACTAGTGAACATAAGCTTTCTTTATACGCAGATGACCTCCTACTATACATAACTGACCCACTCAAATTAATTTCCTCCTTAATGAAGTGTCTCAAAGAATACAGTGCAGTCTCAGGATACAAGTTAAATTGTACCAAAAGCGAGATAATGCCATTAAATATACAAGATAGTTGTATTAGATCTCTTACTGATCCTTTACAGTGGTGTAATAATGGCTTCACATATTTGGGTATGCAAATTTGTAAATCCGAGGATGATATATTTAAACAAAATTATATCAAATTGTTGGAGCAAACCAAACTTAATATTCAGAGATGGGTGGAGTTCCCATTATCCCTCACAGGCAGAATTAACACTATTAAAATGAATACTTTGCCTAAGTTCATTTACTTATTTCAATGTCTTCATACAAATGTTCCCAAAAGTTTCTTCAAAGAGCTCAATAAAATTATAACTTCTTTTATAGGGCAACTTTAGGAACTATTATCTTGCCTCTCAGTACCGGTCAATTTGGAACTGGCTACATGCAGAGAGCAGTGAGGTTAGATGGGTCCCAATAAAACAACATGAGGTGAACCCTATACCATTAAAAGATGTTCAATTTTTAGGTACAAAAAAATGTTTATCCAAGCTTACAAACAATTTAATAATATTAAACAACTTTAACGCTTGGCAGGAATCTCATTCACTTCTAAAAATAAATATTTCTTTCCTTAGAAGTACAACCTTGTGGGGTAACCCTGACCTCTCTCATCACATTGCCGACCCAATATTGCAGGGATGGAAGGACAGAAATATTCGAACTGTTGCTGACTTATACATTTATTGACTTTCAACAACTAAAAGAAAAAATCTAACTTCCAAGACAAAGTTTCTTCAAATTTCTACAAGTAAGAAAATGGGTCAAAGAAAAATCTAAAGGGGCATTCCCTGAGATACCAAAAGAAACCCATCTTTGCACCAAACCATGCAAGTCAACTAAAGGAATAACATCTTCTATATACACTATTATAAAATTGCCTGATTACAACAAAGCGTCCATAAAAACAAAATGGGCAACAGACCTGGGCCATGTCTATACAGAGGTAGAATGGCACCACTTGTTGGAACAGGCACAGACCATGTTAATCTCTACAAAACACAGGCAAATGCAATGTAACATATTTCATAGGATATATTACACCCCTTACAGACTACATACAAACCCTCCTGGGTCTGCTTTAAATTAATCCCCGGCTGGGCTTTCCTGGCTTGACTTCCTGAGTGATGTAGTTTTGCCGCGAACAGTATTGATTCCTGTACATAAGTTTTTATAAACAAGTGTGAACATAGACTTTATGTATATGAATGTAAGGAGATTGAGAGCCATACAAGGGTAGAGGGATGGGGGGAGAGGGGAAAAAGTTAATAAACGTGTTCTCTACTTTTTGTTTTGCTGACTCCTTTTTTCTTTTTCTTTTGTTGTTGTTTGTTATTTGTTTTGTTTTGTTCTCTTTCGTCTCACAGACAGTTTTATCCTAATTCTTTCTTGTAGTTACCAATATTGTTATTAATTTTTGTGTTTGGTTTTCAGATGTTTGAAATTATCTTTGAATGGCATGGATACAACAATATATATCTAAGTGTGTTACTGTAGTCAAAATAACATACCATATTGTAATGAGTTTAAGTGCCATAAATGTAAATCAGGTACTTTGTTTTGTACATCACAACTATGTATCATCTTGGGGAACAAATCCACTAAGAAAATAAGTTCATGTCATTTCATACCTTCGTACATTCTTGTTGAACTTTTTAAATAACCAATTGTTTGTTTGTTTTTCAAAGGTCGCATTGGTCAGCTGGGGAAGCAAATTTGTGTGCAAGGACGGTGGTGTTGTAGAATCGAAGGCAAATTCCAGAGACTTTC
>VURO01049693.1:7858-32492 GCA_015108175.1 Pelvicachromis taeniatus | reverse complement strand
CTGTATGGAGCACAGAGAGAGAGGTATTGCAGATGGTGACAGCTCATCTCTTAGCCAGAGATGAGCTGTTATACAGTGAAAGTGCAGATGGCAGGAATGATCTCCTGTAATGTTCTTTCTGACAGCGAAGCTGAATGAGTCTTTTAGAAAAGGAGCTTCGCTGTCTGTTTACAGTGTCATGCAGTGAGTGTGATGGATTGTCCATGATGGAGAGCATTTTTTCAGTGACCTCCTGTCCCTCACTGACTCAAACGTCTCCAGGTTATGTCCGAAGATTTGTCCAGCTTTTGAGTTTATTGATCCTGCTGGTGTCTCTGGGACTGATATTGCTCCCCCAGTAGACCACAACACTGTAGATGGCACCTGCCACCACAGACTGGTAGAACATCTCCATCATCTTGCTGCATACATTGAATGATCTGAGCTTCCTCAGAAAGTAGAGTCTGCTTATCCCCTTCTTGTACACAGCATTGGTGTTGGTGCTCCAGTCCAGCCTGCTGTTCAGTTGTACCCCCAGGTATTTGTAACTGTCCACCACCTCCACCTCCCTTCCAGAGATCTTGATGACCATGGTCATGGGTTGTTTCCTCCTGAAGTCGACCACTAACTCCTTTGTCTTGTCCATGTTCAAGAGGAGATGATTCCTGCAGGAACACTCCACAAAACTGTCCACCAGCTCCCTATACTCCGACTCCCGTCCATCCCTAACACTGCAGAGTCATCAGAATACTTGTGCTGGTGGCATGCCTCAGAGTTGTATTGAAAGTCTGAGGTGTACAGAGTGAACAGGAATGGAGACAGGACAGTCCCCTGCGGTGCTTCCGTATTGCTAATCACCACATCAGACTTTGTACTCCCCACCCGTACAAACTGGGGTCTGCTCGACAGATAATCGGCAACCCAGGAAACAATGGACACGCTGACACCCATCCCGAGCAGCTTGCCACTTAACAAGGTAGGCTGGATGGTGTTGAAGGCACTGGAGAAATCAAAGAACATGATTCTAACAGAGCCTCCACCGCCATCCAGGTGAGAGTGAGCACGCTGCAGCAGATGGATGACAGCATCATCCACCCCCACTTGGGGCTGGTAGGCAAATTGGAGAGGGTCCAAAGCAGTTCTGAATAATTTTCAAATATGTGTTTTACTATACCCCAAAAGACAAAAATAATCTCAAAAACACATAATAAAGAAAATAAGTTACTCTGAGAAAGAGGTACATCCATGAACTACTCAAAAGTACTGCTTAACAACTGAGAGAAAGTTTCACCTATATACTAATGGAGTAAGTCATTTTAAATTCAAAGGCAGATGCCACAATAACTACATTTAATATAAACAAACCATGCGGTCACAACACACGGTTCAGTCCGTTTGATTAGTCTCTGTATTTACTCCAGCTCCACCCTCAGCCTCCTCTTTTACTCAAATAAAGAAGGATGAAAGCAGCCTGCCGTTAACTCAAAAAATACAGAAAAATAATAATCCAATTTATATGTATACGTGTATATAAATCACTGATGAAACAATGTGGATCAAATATGCAGGCCACAATTTAGAATACAGTGTAGTGTCTACATGTGTATTATAAAAGATTAAACAAATGAATTGAAATAACTTTTGGTATTACAACTTTAACGACTGCTTAATTAACTTAAATGTAAGAATGTAAGATTTAAGGTTTTACACTCTCACCTTGGGGGTATCTGTAAATGGAGTCTGAACGAATATTAACAAATAATTTCAAGTGTGTGGTTGCTGGGGGGGGGGGCTGTAGAATATCCCAGCTGCAGGGTGAAAGGCAGGGTATGCCCTACACTGTAAAAAAAATAAAATGTACATTGTATTTTTACAGATCCATTGCAGGGCTAAGTAACTATTAAACTAAAAATAAGCAAAATTTGATTGCAGATGCATTCACAGCTAGTAGCAATTATGCTTAGTCATTTACCCAAATGTGCTGAAAGTGTTCTTTCTGTCTTGAACAAGGAAGAAAATGAAGACTAGAATCAACACAACGCAGTAAAGGATTCAATAAAGTATAACATTTTCTAAAGATCTGACAAGCCTATGTCATAGCCTACACACATTAGCATTGTGTAGAAGCGGTGCTTAGTTCGTTTTCTGTAACTCATTGTCAAACATATGTAGATTTGCTCCTGTTTTCCTGACATTATGCTGAGAGCTTGGATCAGAAGCCTGGCACACCCCTCCTACACCATAATTCCTACCCTTGCATTTTCACGTTGTCTTGTGGTAGCTAATCAGTACAGCAATGCACACAACACCTTACATAAACTACATGTAAGGTATTGCAGCTCGTTTGAACATGAAGCTAGAGAAAGGCTTCAACATGCTGTTGTTTCAGCAGCTAGTCCTGATGAACCGACTGACCCCATCTGGTCCCACACTTCATCTGTTTCCTCTGCAGAAACAGATAAAGTGGGTTGTCGTCATCCTCTGGTAGCTAACACAACTGTAATGTAGCTTTCTGACATTTTTTTCCAGACACCAGCTGGTAACATTCTGGTCAATCCATATATCTAATTTCCACTCCCAGATCTGCAGCTGTGAGGCTCCTCCTCCTCCGTGCTATTCCGCTCGGCCAATCCCCGTGTGCGGCAGCTGTGTATGGCTACGCCCATCCCCAGTCTCGCTCTGGAAACGCTCCAGCGATATAAATCCATTGTCCGGCACATTCACACCAGTCTGCGGTCGGCTCCTCGTGCTCACGAAACAACTGCCTTTTTTTTGCTACCCATTGTAAAACTTCGCATCCATAATGAGGGAAATCGTGCACATCCAGGCCGGCCAGTGCGGTAACCAGATTGGTGCCAAGGTAAGAAAATAAAATACAAAGAATTTATGTTCTTAAAAGAAATAAAAAATAAATTCTGTGTTTTTCTGTCACAATTCACGTTTAATAATCAGGACATAGTTAAATTATTGGGCTTGTCTGGAAAAGAATTCTAAGTGAAGACAAAGGATACCCTTTTCTTTTCATGCATCATATAATTTTTAGCATATGAATATAACTGTAAATGTCAAGTGATCACTTTTGTGTGTGCTTTTTTTTTTCTAAACTAAATCTTGTGCACTGCGGTAACTGGTGGGTGGGTGTGGAGCAGCAGAGCGCAGCCGCTCGTATTGAAATAACGGTATAACGGGGGGCTCTTGTGTCTCGACTGGTTTTGTTCACACAACGCCGGGCGTGTCTGCGTCCCGGCACTTCAGATTCAGCTGACCTCAACACACTGTCTCGGGAAAAGAGACAGAAAAAGAGAAAGAAGGGGGGGAAATCAGTCTATTCTTTACTTGTCAGATCTCTCCGCACTCCGGTTCTTTGTCTTGCACAGCCAGATATGACTGGTATTCCAGACAATGACTGGGTAGCTGGGCTTGAGAGGCCTAGTTATATCCCCCCCTCTAAAGACTAATGGATCAATAGTCCATATTGATTAGATTGTTGATTTGGCAAGCTTTAAAGGAAGACTGCAGTTTAGGGTGCTTAGAAAGCAGAGAAGCTGTGAAAGGGTGTGGCATGAATAATTGGTCAAGAAAAAAAAAACCTCCCTTTTTAAAAAAGGAAAAAAAGCTGGATATTAACAAAGACACAATCTAAATATTTATAATAAAGATTCACGTAACTGCTTTTTAAATCTTTTTTTTTTTCAGGTTTTTGCTGCATTTAATTCTATATTCCAGCAAAAACAAAAGGGGAGGGAGTCAAAGTCTGCATAGACTCAGTTTATCACCCACCCATTTTTCATAGTAACAATTGCAGTCAGCTACAATAGGTCAGATAATGAGCAGCCCATTATTATCCCTGTGTTACTATCTCCTTTTGTTCTATAGCTGATCATTTGCCACAGACAGCATATGTTTAAGTAGAACAGTAATCTTCCCCTGTTGTTTAGATGTACTGTAGTTTAAAGACTACACTAACAATGGCCCATATTTTTTCAGGATGCATCGTTACTGCCATGATGCGCTGCTGACAGATGTTCTGTAAAACAGGGCCGTCTCTGCAATCAATGTCTTTCCTCCCCTAACCAAATTAGGAGTAGGGTGGGGGAGGAATGGAGGAAACAGCTGATGCACAGTGGGTGAAGTCACTGGGTTCTCAATTGACTTAATGTGCAGTTGCTGGCAATGTCTTGGTAGACTAATTGTAGGAAATAAATACAAATTGTGCCCATTATATGTAATTCTATTTAATATTTATTGCAGTTGCACCAAAATCAATTGCAGCATAAAATAAAATAATTAATTAAGTTACTACATTCAATTTATACACATTGAATCCTTATTTAAGCCCGGTGCTCCATTATTTCCTTTGTGTTAATGATATATGATGTAAAGATAGCTGCTGGTAGCCTGGAAGTGAGGATATTCTGGATTGCACCCCCCAAGGACTCATTGATTCAGATGTCCAATGGGTGTGATTGACAGAACTGCTGAAGGGCTACACTGTGGTGAATTAGGTCAGGGTGTGGCATTGCTTTTCTGCTTATTGTCCTCATTCTTTCACTGTGGTTATTTTCAGTCTTTATCTACTCTTGTGTCACTGTAAGCTGTCCTAGCATTATTTTTCTTTATTCGTGTTTTTGATTTTGTGCTTCTTTGTTCTGCTGTATTGATCTTATCTTCCCCATATTAAGGTCACTTAATCATTTTTGCTTTGCCTTATTTAAATGTCATGATACTTGGTCCACAGCTGACTCCCAATCTCTTAAGCACTGCTCTGCTATACAGCCAGCTTATCCAGATTATTCCAAATCCTCGTATTGCGCTGTTAGTAGAAAATCGCTGGCTGTGTTATAAAGAAATGTCTGAGTTGGATGATATCAGAAAATATGGTAGAGTAATACGCACTGCCAAGATTTAATACATAAACACTCTAAAAGATCTGAATGTAGTTTTTAAAGAGTGAACAAGACGTGAATTCAGATCTGAAGGCAGTCAGTATCTTCAGTGTCTTGTAAATGGATTTTATTCTCAGGTTGGCCTGCAGACGGATCTGTAGCGTCTTTGTGCCTCCCTCCTTTGCATTTTACGTCTGAAAGAACGGCATTCTGCTAAATCATCACCCAACACTTACGGAAATATCAAAAGCAGCGTTGTTGGAAATGGGTTCAGATATGGCTTGCAGAAAAATGGAAAAATCCTGTCACTTCCATCGGAAAACAAAAATGCAAACCCACTGCTGTTTTCCTCATTTTCCATAAACCGCACGTCTAATGGGTAGATGCGTACATTTGTTGCAAGTAACTGTCATGTGATACCTTCCATTTTGTGTCTGCAGTTCTGGGAAGTGATCAGTGATGAGCATGGCATCGATCCCACGGGGACTTACCATGGAGACAGTGACCTGCAGCTGGACAGGATCAGTGTTTACTATAATGAGGCCACAGGTTAGCTGTCTTCCTAACAGCTCATTTTAATAAGTGAGGGTATATTATATTTGGTTAATTTTTAACTTGACAAAATAATTCCAAAGTATGACACTACATCTCTTCTTGTATTCTCATCTCTGCTGTAACACTACACCTTATTGAGAAGGTATTTTTTCCCCCCCCCCCCTTTTCTCTCTATTTCTCTCTCTGTCTTGCTCTCCTCTTGTTCTCTTTATTGTGGAGGAGGTAAATACGTGCCTCGAGCCATTCTGGTGGACTTGGAGCCTGGCACCATGGACTCTGTGAGGTCTGGACCATTTGGTCAGATCTTCAGACCTGACAATTTCGTGTTCGGTGGGTCCCTTAAAGACATATCTCATGCTCCTTTTTGATTAAAGGAGAAATGTTACTCACTTGAATGCCACTCCTTCTCCTTCAGGTCAGAGTGGTGCTGGAAACAACTGGGCCAAGGGTCACTACACAGAGGGAGCTGAGCTTGTGGACTCAGTCCTGGATGTGGTCCGTAAAGAATCAGAGAGCTGTGACTGCCTGCAGGGATTCCAGCTCACCCACTCTCTTGGTGGCGGAACCGGATCTGGTATGGGAACCCTGCTCATCAGCAAGATCCGCGAAGAGTACCCAGACCGTATCATGAACACCTTCAGTGTGGTGCCTTCCCCTAAGGTAACATCTCCTTGTGATAGCACATGATGATTTTTGGTTTTAATTATAGTTTCTTTGGCCTGAGGTTTCTCCTAAGATCTTGAAACTGAATAGAAGTTCTGTGTTCTCAGGTATCAGACACTGTGGTCGAGCCTTACAATGCCACCCTGTCAGTCCACCAGCTTGTAGAGAATACAGATGAAACCTACTGCATTGATAACGAGGCTCTGTACGACATTTGCTTCCGCACCCTGAAACTAACCACACCCACCTATGGCGACCTTAACCACCTGGTGTCCGCCACTATGAGCGGGGTTACCACCTGCCTGCGCTTCCCTGGCCAGCTCAATGCCGATCTCCGCAAACTGGCTGTCAACATGGTGCCTTTCCCTCGTTTGCACTTCTTCATGCCTGGCTTCGCTCCTCTGACCAGCAGGGGCAGCCAGCAGTACCGTGCCCTCACAGTTCCCGAGCTCACCCAACAGGTGTTTGATGCCAAGAATATGATGGCCGCTTGCGACCCACGCCACGGGCGCTACCTGACAGTTGCCGCTGTGTTCCGTGGCCGCATGTCTATGAAGGAGGTTGATGAGCAGATGCTCAATGTGCAGAACAAGAACAGCAGCTACTTTGTTGAATGGATCCCCAACAATGTCAAGACCGCAGTCTGTGATATTCCACCCCGCGGCCTCAAGATGGCCGTCACTTTCATCGGCAACAGCACGGCCATCCAGGAGCTGTTCAAGCGCATCTCCGAGCAGTTCACAGCCATGTTCCGTCGTAAGGCCTTCTTGCACTGGTACACAGGTGAAGGTATGGATGAGATGGAGTTCACTGAAGCAGAGAGCAACATGAATGACCTGGTGTCTGAGTACCAGCAGTACCAGGATGCCACTGCGGAGGAAGAAGGTGAATTTGAGGAGGAAGCTGAAGAGGATGCTTAAAGGTCAAGATGTGAAGGTCAAGAAATCATCGCCAAAACAGAAAATAATCAAAACGGAACAACCACAAGTAACCAATAAACCAACATAGTGTCAAGATCACTGCTAGAATAAAACTTTAGTGTCTGTTAGTTTCCCTTGTCATTAAGTGCAAATAAAGTTGTCGACTGAGAAGTTGTTTGCCTCTCATTCCTGTTCGTGCATACATGATTCTCACCAGTTCAGCCAGCCAGAAAGTAAAATCCAGTGCAGTATACAGTAGGCTAGATAGAGCTGTGAGTTCCTGGAATATCTAATGTGATGTAATGAAAGGGTTTATTTCTGCTCCATAAGCAATATGATGGTTAAGGGCCCACATCCATTTGCAACATTCTGCACCAACCCACATTCCCACAACTATTCCGATGTTGAGATTGCACCCTGGCAGTTTTTAGATGACATTAACATAACACCAGAGAAAGTAGGATGCCATTTGCTAGTCGAGTAAGCTACTAATTATATACACGTTTAACAATTTTATTTGGGATGTTTTCATTTTGTTGGAAACTCATAAGAGCTATATCATTTGGGGGATTTATAGTAAAAGTTTTGACAAGATAACTTTTTGCTGGAAATAAAACTAAAACAGTTTGACAGGTAAACTCCACATCAGGGGTGGAAATTGGAATATCTTACAATAGTGATGGCACTAAATTACAGTGATTCTGTTACACTCTTGCAGTATATTAGGGGACAGTTCTCTACAATACATCAAGATGTTGATGTAACTGCAGGAAGGATTTCTTCATTGCAATGCGGTGTACAATAATGTGTAAACGTCTTGAACCACATCCAGTTCTTTACATCGTGCTAGGCAAATGTGAAATGAAGTGGAATATGCAAACACACAAGGAAATACAGTAATTATGGAGAAAAAAACTGTTTACAATTCTATCCTGAACTGTCTTAGGAAAACCTTAAATATTCTTCAGGAATATTTTTCAGACTTCTTAAGAGGACATTCAGAGCTCACCTTTGGATGTTGGCTACCTTGTATTTGGCTCTCTGTGAAGATGATCCCACACCTGCATTGTGTGTTTTAATGTCCAGGTATGTTTTTACTGCACTGGCACCACTGGCTAAAATGCAGCCTCAAACCAAGGCAGAGCCTCCAGTGTTTTTAAAGATGGCTTTAGACACTCACTGTTGTACCACTCCCTCTTGACTTATTTCTTAAAAAAATTCAAATTTGGATACACCACTCAATAAGACTGGTCACTGATTACATCACCTTTTTCTCCTTGTTTTCCTTCCATAAGAATGGCATCAGCCATCCTTCCACTGAATCCATTTATAATTTGATTTATTATATATTTGTAATATATAGTAAATCTACAACACAGGAAGGAATATAGCTGACTGGCTGCTACCTATATTATGCCCCACCCCTACAGTGAACATCATCCAGCTGTTTGACTCAAGGGCACATATTGAGTATAAGCACTTTAGTGGCCAAGGAATGCAGCAAGAGTTGGATCCCAAAGCCAAAATGTGCTGCTGGGCCGCTAATTCTCCCACTCGTGCCCATGGATTTTGATGTAATAATTTCTTTATGAATCTGAAACTCATAAGCACAAAATTTATATACCTGAATTTAGTTAGACACTACTTGGGATGAGGCCTAAATAAAGCAGCACCGAATGCTTATTTTCAAATGTAAGCACTGCACACTGCCATAAAATACTGCACTGGAGCAGCTATCTATTTTGTACAGCTGGTAAATTGCATTGTATTTAGTCCAGCAGCAAGAAAAGAGATTTTTTTCTCTCATATCATGTAAATGTTCACTTTTGGCAAAACATTCAAAACTAGTGACATAAAGAGGGGAAAACTTTACATTATTTTATAAGGATATGTAATTTCTATATCATTATACGATATGTTATGGAGACAGTTTAGGTCAGAGGTGTTAAACAAATTTTAGTACATGGGATACATGCAGGTCACGGCCCACTTAAAATTTTGAATATCTCAAAATGTGTATACCAGGTAGATATGCTGCTTTCATACCCTCCCTTAGTTTTTTGCATTCAGTGAACCTGCTGTCATTACATGCACTTCACATATTGCAGTACATAAAGGCAGAAAACTTTCACGTGTAGTTTGGCAATGCTTCCCAAATACTATCTCGGTATTATTTTATTATAAACACTGAGTAATTAACCACTTCACAGCATTTTAAATCTTTGTAAAATCACCCAGTAAAGCAATTAGGTCCCTGTGCGTCACCACGTCCGCATGTTTGACATCCTTGGTTTAGCCCGTATTGCGCCACCTGAATGGTATCACCCAGTCTGCGTGGTTAAAATGGTGCACGGCGCGAAAATTAATGTATGAACGCTGAACTCCAGAGGACAGGTGGGCCAATCGCAGACGTTAAAGAAGGAGTGAGGCGGTAGTGTCCAAGGGCAACAGATTATAGCGTGAGTGATACTTATACTGGCCAATCGCTTTCGATTAAACGCCTATTGTGGGCGTAGTTAATCACTTCCAGGACGCTCGTGAACACTTCTGTTTATCTACACGGGACAAGGCACGGCGTGCGAAGGTGAGTGTCCGAGTACGATCTTTTTCTTAAATTCAAATATATTGTACCGTCGCTGCAGGCTAACACCGGAAGTCGGTTAAAGAGTTTACGGTCAAGTCACCTGTACAAATCACTCTACTTCCTTCATAGATGTCAACGTAATTAAATTCGATCAGTTGTGGGATTATAATTCTCCTGAAAGTAGGAGCAGAAAATGGTCAGATTACATATGCCTCGTTGGCAGTAATAATTAATTTCACAGCTAGGTTGCTGACACATAAAATCTGTGATATCGATGGTTGAATCACACAATCTAGCGGTTAGCAGATTTTGTTGTCATATTGACCGGAAGTGGGATTACGGGGATGCGATTTTAGAGGAGACCTGTCCATACACATTTAATAAAAGTTGTCTCCGCGTTGTTTAACGTTGTTTAGATCACTACACATTTGGGTGTTTGTAGGAATACAGCGGTACAGTTAGCTAGTCAATAAATAACGATGAACGTTAACTTAATGCTAGGGTGGGTGGGAATGAATTAGCCACTCAGGCTAACGTTAGCTGCACAGGTTTCTAATTAGGCTATTCGATCTTTGTTTTAAAGGCATGTTAAAACTAACATTACTTTAATTATATGTTAACATTACAGTTTATGTATTATTTTACCCGTGTTTATGTGCAGCAATCTTCCTGTCTTGCGCTTTGCCAGAAATGGATGCTACTCAGATGATCAGTGACTCAATCTTGGAGTCAGATGAGGAAGATAATGAAGAGGAGATTGAAGATAAGAGGGGGCGACCGTTGGCTAAACTGTGCATCTTGAAAAATAAACATATACCCGAGGCAGGTGAGTGATGTTGTTTTTACACGTGATTACGCAGTCTGGGACTACGTGCATACAGAAGGGGGGGAAATTATTTGATCCTTTGCTGAATTTGCAAGTTTGCTCAGTTACAAAGAAATGAAGAGTATCTAAATAGTACGCTAGTTTCATTTTAATAAAGAGGGACAGAATATAAACACATTACATATTGCTTGATCCCCAAGCAATATGCTACTTAGTATTTAGTGGTGAAACTCCTTTTGGCAAAGCATCAACATGGCCCAGTGCAGGGGTCACCAACATGGTGCCTGTGGGCACCAGGTAGCCGGCAAGGACCATATGAGTAGCAGGCCTGTTCTAAAAGTAGCTCACTATAACAACTTACCAGTAAGCTGCATCTATTTTTATTTTTTGTTGCTATTTTTTTTTAAATCACAATTGCATTGGTGTCAATTTGTTAGAGATAATATATATTAAAAAAATGTTTATTATTAAATATTAGATCAGCGCTAGCTGGTCTCCACGGAAACAGTTGCCATAATCAGTGTCTTTACATAGATGAATATCATTAATTATTAATAATAACATATAATTAAAGTTAAATTGAGGAAATTTGTTATTTCAGAAGTGTGTCAAACTGGTAGCCCATCACATTAATCAGTATCCAAGAAGTAGCTCTCACTTTCAAAAAGGTTGGTGACCCCTGGCCCAGTGCATTAATCCATTCATGCGGTGTTGCCTGGTACCCTCAGCATTAAAACAGCCCCATCGCATAATGTTGCCACCTCTGTGCTTGACTGTGAGGATGGTATTTTTGGGGTCATACTCTGCATTTCACTTCTGTATTTCACTGTCAAAGAGTTGAATTTTGGTTTTATCTGACCACAGCACTTTCTCCCACGCCTTCTTGGAATCATTTAGATGTTCACTGGCAAACTTAAGATGAGCCTGTATACGTGCCTTCGTGAACAGGGGAGGCAAGATTTCAATTAGTATGTTACCAGTGGTGTTCTTGGTGACTTTGGTCCCAGCTGCTTTCAGATCATTAACAATCTCCCATGTAGTTTTGGCCCAGCAGTTGTCACTTTCTCACCAAGCTTTTTGCTGATGGTCTTATAGCTCATTCCAGCCTCGTGCAGGTCTACAATCTTGTCCAGGACATTCTTTGACAGCTCTTTGGTCCTGCCCATGTTGGTGGAGTGGTTGGAGTGTAAAAAAATAGATTCTTTTGATTTATTGTAATGTGTGGTACACAGTCAATCTGCGGGAGCTAGCATTCTAGTTGGATTCAAGAGGATCAAATACTTACTTCATTCAATCACATGCAAATCAAAACTTTTATTTAATGGGTTTTTTTTCTGGATTTGGGTTAATGTTCTATCTCCCATTAAAACAAAAGTAGCATAAAAAAAAAAGAGACTGTTAACTTCTTTGTAAACGAGACAGCTTACAAATTCAGCAAGGGATCAAGTAATTATTTCTCCCACTGCAAATGAGCTTGCCAAAATCAGGTCAAATTGTTTTTAATATATGCACAATTATAAGCAAAATAGATGAAATAGATAAAAGATTTTAAAAAGAGATAAAGATAAAAAGTGTAAATATGAGTAAAGCAGATCTCAGTCTGGTTTAAATTTGTTTTCAAACAGATTTTAAAAGTGTCTTATGTTGGAGAGGTCCTGATGTGAAGGGGCAGAGGAGAGGTGCGGTCTCCTCTGTGTTTTATAGTATACCTGGGAGAGCTTGAAGCAGACCTCAGTGATGTAATGGGTGTGTGCAAAGTTATGAGGTCAGAGAGGTAAAAAGGAGCCAACCCACACAATACCTTAAAAACAGACAATAACATCTTACAATCAGTTCTAAAACTGATGAGCAGCCATTGGGCCAAATGGCTATTATATAGAGTAAAGAAAGAACTCAAGTAATTTAAATGATTGAAAGCAGTAGAATTACCCTAACATGGCTGGCTTGGAAATGTTGAAATGCTCATATATGTGTTACAGCAGGGGTCACCAACCTTTTTGAAAGTGAGAGCTACTTCTTGGGTTCTGATTAATGTGAAGGGCTACCAGTTTGACACACACTTCTGAAATAACAAATTTCCTCAATTTAACTTTAATTATATGTTGTCATTAATAATTAATGTAATTTCATCTATGTAAAGACACTGATTATGGCAACTGTTTCCATGGAGACCAGCTAGCGCTGATCTAATATTTAAAAATAAACATTTTTTTTATATATATATTATCTCTAACAAATTGACACCAATGCAATTGTGATTTTGAAAAAAATAGCAACAAAAAATAAAAATAGATATTTTTAGAACAGGCCTGCAGGCTACTCACGTGGTTCTTGCAGGCTACCTGGCTATGTTGGTGAGCCCTGTGTTACAGTGTATTGTTATTTGACAACTTTGTTATAGCTTTTGTTTTGCCACCAGTTGTCTTGATGTTTTATAAACAAATAAAGTGAAAAAAGCAAAACAAAACTGGCTGGCAACCAATAGGGAAGCCAATTTGGGGTTATGTGTTTTCAATTATATGTGCCAGTAAAAAGCCGAGCCGCAGCATTTTAAACAAGCTGCACTGACAGACTGACACTCGAATAAAAACGCTGAGATGAGATGAAGGCATAGAAAAATAGATTTGAACCAGAGAAATGGCTTCACCTTTCTGACTATATATCTTACTATATTGTTAATGATGCTCTCTTTCACACAGAGTTTCCCCTCTTTTTGGGTGATAATGTGCTTGGCCGTGACCCCAACTGCACTGTGCTCTTGCCGGCGTCCTCAGTGTCCAAACAGCATGCTACTATCTGCCTTTCTGTGTACCGGAGACATGTGTGTCACAGTGAAGTGGACATGGAAGCTTTGGTTTGGGACTTAGGGAGCATGAACGGGACCCGAAAGGGCCACTTAAAGCTGACTCCTAATGTACGCTATGCCCTCAGTGAAGGTGACAGTTTGATGGTGGCGGACATCCCGTGTCACTTTGTCAGCTGTGGCGCAGAGTCTTCTCAGGGGGACACAAGCTCTCCTCTGAGACAAAATTCAGGGGTAAAGACCAAGTTGCCAGATGCCTCAGGAGAAAAGAGAGATGACACAAGCACAGACAGCAAGAAATGTGTCAATGGAGGGGCAGAGACTCCTGCCAGAGCCTGCTGCCTGACCTTTGAGCAAACTCCCCATCAGCCACAGGGTACCTTGGTCCCAGAATCTGACTCGGACTCAGACAGCGAAACCGGAGTAAGAGGAGAAAGAAGACGAAAGACTCTAGGTTTGTACATTATGTAAATATTTATAACTATTAAAGCTATGCTTTATGGACCTGGTGTTTACAAGTTCACTTTTATTCTCTTTGTAGTGTCTGATTCTGACTCCCATAAATCCAGCCCCATCAGCTCTTTGTTCTTAAGTCCCCCAAACAAAGTCGTCCCAGAAAGGTATACCCTTAAAAAGAAGCTATTTATTGGTATTCTTTTTGTAACTGTGATTATACTACTGGCATAGCCATACACCATAAATATATATGTTTGACTTGTTCATTGTAAGACCTGTTAACTTGTTTTCCCTGTTCTACAGTGAGGATGAAAGCCCCATCACAGTCTCTTCCTCCTCTAAAAATAAACCAAACAGACATGGCAGCTTCACCACACAGGAGACAGATGTAGATGCGGGGCGACAGCAGTTGGAGAAAAAAAAGGCGGTTGCACTTGTGGAGGACAGTGAAGAGGAGGAACAAAGAGCAGTGAAAGGGGGGACAAAGTCTATGAAAGGGGGTTGGCACATGCCAGTGGAAAAGGAAAGCAATGCCAGTCTTACAGGGGGCGATGAATTGTTAACACCATCAGTCTCTACAGACGCAATCCCTGCATTTAACATGGACAGTGACACTGATGTGGAGGGAGAGGACGAAGAAGTGGCATCAGCGGGCCCTGTGACCTTGAATACAAACCAACAAGTTGATCAACCTCCAAAGACGGCACAGTTTAACATGGACAGTGACACCGATATCGATGAGGATGATGATGCTTCAGGTAAAGCTCCCATAGCTCTGCCTTCCTCTGATGAGAACGCCAAAACTCCTCATGTTGTTTCAGTTATTCCGCTTGAAGGCATCGCCATGGACAGTGACACTGATGTGGACGATGATGTGGTCCTGTCAGACGCTGCCACAAAAGCAGGACCCACATTATGTCAGAACGCACACGCTGCTGACTCTGCTTTTTCAGTGCAGCCAAAAGATTTCCACCTCGACAGTGACACTGATGTAGATGAGATGGAAGAGGAAGAAGCAAAAAATAAAACGGATGAAACACCAAACAAATCAGATATAAAGCTTACAGCGCCTAAATCTGCTCCTGACAGCCTGCAGATAGAGAGTGACACAGATGACGAGGCTCTCCCTTCCCCTGCCCTCGGTAAACCCTCAGCGGTTGCTGCTGTTGCAGATTCACGCCCCACTGCAGACGCTGATTTGGAGATTCTGTCTGACAGTGACACAGATGTGGAAGATCCATCTCCTCTGGCTATACCTGTTGGTGTCACAACCTTGTCAGCCTCTCCGGACCCAAATATGAAAGCTTCGCTGGCAGATTCTGATGCAGATACAGATGTGGATGAATCTATCCCGCCCCCTGCTGGGGATGAGGCTAAACCAGCTGACGTTAGAGTCGACAGTGACACAGAAGATAAGAAGTCAGATATTGGAGAAGAAGGTGAGGCCCATGTGCTGCACAGGGAAAATATGCCTGGGTTGCTGGCTCCCCTTCTGCAGAACTGCTCCACTCCTGTGCAGATGTCAGGTAAATGTTCAATCTTCAGAATTCATTTAGACTGCAGATATCTTCTGGTCTGTTTCATTTAATTACCTTTCCAAATACTTTATTAATTCAGCCACTAATTATATATGACATATATCAGTGGCACTGTTGTTGGTGTGACATAAAGCCTATTGGTGCACTTTAAGGATAGAACTAGCCTGTGATATTACAGTGGTTTCTTTACAGGATATCACAATGACTTCTAATGCAATAATTGCCCAAATACAATCTAAAAGAAATATAATCACATACAATAATACAAAACATATGAAGTGCATTGTTAGTGCTCAAAATAAAGACAGCGTGTGCAGGAGAGAGGTTTGAAATGAAGAAATCGATCTGTTTTTAAGTGAGTCTACTTCAGATTCTGAGTGAATTTCTTCGATCCAATTGCGTAAAGCGTTTGTTGTGTTACGATGAGAAAGCAGCATGTTTAAATTGACTTTTACTTTGGATTTCAGAGGAAGAAGTGGTCGACATGGAAACTCAGGCCTTCGTCAGTCCCTCTTCAGGTGCATTCAGGCGTGAGTAAATGAATTTTAATAATGTCAAATGAGTCTGTTTCAAAAACAGTAGGGATATCCTGGGAAAATATTTATCTATTTATTGTTTTCTCTTGGTCTGCCAGGAGCGACAGTGTCTTCTGTAAGACCTGTAGTATTGTCTCCCTGCTCAGACATCCAGGAGGATGAGGATTTTGCTGTGGCTGAGACTCAGTCCTTTACATTTCAGAGCCGTGCCAGTGAGGAACCAACCCAAGCTTTTGTACTTGAGTCTTCTTGTGACAATAAAAATGACCAATCTACCAAAGCAGAGTCTTTCCAGCTGGGACTGTCTGACAGCAGCCACTTGCAGTGTCCAGACCAAGCTTTAGCTATGGAGAACACCCAAGCTTTTGTTTCTGTGGAAGGGGGTGTGAACCTGGAAGATACCCAAGCACATGCAGGCATTTCAGCTGCAGACAGATCCTCTGCAGAAAATGACGCAAAGCTGGAGGCCACACAGGATTATGTAGAAGATGAGTCTGAGAGATACCAAGTAAATTTAGCCTTAGAAGCAACACAGGCATATATTGCAGAGCCGTACAGTCACGCTGAGGATGATACAGATGATGATACTTGTGAGACTCAGCCTTCAGACTTTACTGCCTCTTCTACTCTTGCCATAGCAGAAACCCAACCAATGTTGCCTATTGCAGGAGAGGAGGATCAGGCAACTGAAAATCCAGTTTGCGCTGTTCAACAAATTCAGCCGAGATCCCTCAAGGAGGATGGTGCAAAGGCAGCTCAGCCTCAGGAGAAGGGCCTCAGCGACGCTCAGTCTGTAACTGAAACTCAGCCCATGTGTACAAGTGACAGTGAAGACGGTGATGATGAAGGCTCATTTCCAGCTCAGCGAAACAGAACAGCAAAGCCACTGCCACTTGAAGAAGCACAGACACAAGATCTCACTTATTCAGAGTTATCGCTTTCTGAAACCCAGCCCATGCATTGTGGCATTAATGAAACCCAACCCATGGCTACATGTGAAGATGATGATGAAGACTCAATTCCAGGCCCACGAAAAAGGAAAGCAAAGCAGCTTCATCTCGAAGAAGAGGAGACGCATCCTCTCACAAACTCTGAGCTCTCCACTGCTGAAACCCAGCCCATCGCTGCATGTGATGATGATGATGATGAAGACTCAATGTCAGGCCCACGAAAAAGGAAAGAAACGCGGCTGCAGCCTGAAGAAGAGACGCAACCCCTTTCTAGTTCTGAAGGCTCTGCTCTGGAAACTCAGCCCTTGAGTACAAATGAAGGCCAGAAAAGTGATGAGGAGGACGTGATTGCGTGCACTCGAAAACAAAAAGCAAAGTCACTTCAGCTTGAAGAGGAGCAGACGCAGCCCCTCACTAGTGCTGATGTTCATACCCCAGCAGCAGTGACAGGTAAAAGTGATGATAAGGACTCAATTCCAGGTCCACGAAAAAGAGAAGCAAAGCAGATGACGCTTGAAGAAGAGGAGACACAGCCAGTTGATAATTCTGACATTACTCCGGTTGAAACTCGAACCTTGAAAACAAAAACTGTATCGTCGTCTTCAGAAGAATCTGAAGCTGGAACCACTGGAGCTTGTGTTCCAAATTTAAGAGTGACAAGAGCAAAACTGAGAGAAGAGGAAGATCAGGCAGAGGTTCCTGGACCATCCAAGAGGCAGACTAGAGGAAGAAGTGGAAAACCTTTGTCTGATGGTGACAACAATAAGGAAACGGTAAAACAGGCTAGAGGGAAAAAAACAATAAAGCAAAAGAAACATGATGGTGAGGAAGAGGATGAAATACCTGCAAGAGAAAAAAACAAGCAGGTTGTGAATAAGAGACTGATAAAGGAACAAGAAGATGGGAAATCTAGAGTAGAGGAAGATGCTGCTGGTCTCAGACAAGAAAGAGAAAAGAATGACAAAGAAAGGAAGACGACTGATGAAAGAGAGAAGGATCAGGACGAGATAGAAAGGCAGCGCAAGGAAGAGGAAGACAAGATAGAAACAGAAAGAAGAGTAAATGAAGAACAAGAAAGATTGCAGGCTGAAAATGCAGCAAGAGCAGAGAGGGAAATCAAGGAGAAGGAAGAACAAGAGAAAATAGACTCTGAAAGGATTGAAAGAGAAAAGAGGGAGAGGTTAGATAGAGAAGAAAAAGAGAGATTAGAAAGGGAACGAAAGGAACTAGAAAAAGAAACGGCAAAGAGGGAACAAGAACTGCAAGCAAGACTCGAGAGAGAAGAAAAGGAGAGGGAGAAGGTGGAGAAAGCAAAAGAAGCCCAAGAAAAACAGTTGAAAGAACTAGAAGAAAAGAAAGAGGAACGAGACAAATCCAAAACGCCTTCAAGAGGCCGAAGAGCAGCCAGAAGAACTACTGCTTCACAGAGCACAGCAGAGCCAGAGCAAGACTCAACCATATCGACCAATGACGATTTCCCAGCAAGGAGAACCAGATCACGCTCAAACTCCTCCAACTCAGTCAACTCAGAGAGGTCTGCTTCAAGTGTCCACGCCCAGGAAAGCAAGGGCAGAGGCCGAGGGAAGAGGAGGACCAGTGAGACACCCCAGACACCCGTCGCCAGCAGAAGCAGCTATCGAAGGACCACTGTGGCTGCAGGGGCCGTAGAGCAGGAGCCTGACTTGTCCAACTCACTAACCCCTGAGATTTCAAGCTGCAGTGTCAGCTCTCATAACAGAGGAAGAGGAGGCAGACAGCGAGGAAGAGTGTGGAAAACAGAACAGGACCCAGACTCCATCCCTTCTGTTAGTCACGGTCAAAGTGATCAAAATTCAACCACCACATCTGCAGTCAGAGGCAGAAAAGGCAAGAAAGCAGAGGAAATCTCCAATGAGGCTCTCCATAAAAATGGTAAAGAGGACGCTCAGCCGGCTACGACCACTAGAGGGCGACGACAAGCCAGTGCAGCTACAGATGAGGAAGACCAGTCGAAGCAAAAGGAAGCATGCACCAATGAGGAATCACTACCTAGAAGTAATGTCAGGGGCAGAGGTCAGAGAGCAGTAAAGAGTGAAACTCTGGAGAAACTAGTTGCTCCTGCGGTCAGTGATGATGATGAGGCTAAAGATAAAAGAAAAACAAATACAGACTTGGAGATAAATACTGGAGCAGAGCTCAGCTGCAGCAAAGGGAAAGAAAGATCTTCAAAAACGGCAGAAGCAGACGCGGAAGAAGGAAAAGGCGAAACAACCGATGAGATTCCTGTTAGTTTACAAGGGAAGAAAAGAGGTAGAGCATCCACCGCTCAGGCAAAGAAGAGCACAAAAGAGTCTCTCTCTGAGGTGGAGAAGGAGGAGAGAGAAAAGATGGAGGGAGAGACTGTGGAGAAAAAAGTCAGAGGTCGACAATCAGCGGTCTTGAGAAAGAAGAAAGAGGAGCTGGAAAACAGTGGGACTTCTTTAACCGCCACGAATCAAGATGCAAATGTGGAGGCGACAGAGGTGACTATTGCTTCACTTTTAAACATACGCGGCCAAATGGAAACCATTAAGATGCAAAAATGCATTAACATTGAAAGATAAATCAGATGAAATGGAAAGCTGAGTAGTAAATAATTAGTGTTCGAGAAGTTCTGTTGTGAAGGAAGGCTTTTACCTTGGCTCAGGGCCATGGTGCATTTTCCTCTCTGAGTCAGCCTTTTCAATATTGATGTACTACCATCAACATGAGTTACTCTCTCTGTTTCCTCCACTTTCTTTAGAGCAGTCTAACCTGCTCCGCATCACTGCTAATGAATTAAGTGGTTTAGTGGTCATCCAGTCTCTTCCTCCACTTACATTTTATGGTGTTTGCTTTCTTTACGCCTCGTGTTGTACCATCTTCTTTGCATGTTCCATACTTTGCCCTTCACTGCCTTCAACCTGTTTTGTTTTCCCTTTCTTTACCTCCCCGCTCCACTGTGACAGCCCCAGACTCCAACCAGCAGCGCATCCCGGAAGCGGCAAGCTCCTGCAAATTTCTCTCCCATGGCAAAGACTCCTCGCTCCTCCTCTACGTCCCCAGGAGCAAGTGGTCGACGACAAGCTGCAGGCCAGGCTTACAAGGTCCCTGTGGTTGTGTTTGCAGAACACGCATTTTGTGTTTAGGAAAGAGAATCTCATATGGTGGTAGCTAGGCTGATCAAACCTAGCCTAACACATTTGAATCAGTGGCAAATCCTATATTTGTATACTTATATACTCAACATCATATTAAGTATATAAAAAATGATGTTCACCTTTAATTTTAACTGCAACGCTTTCTAATAAAGTTGAAACAGGGTTTGTGTTGCATCACCTGTTTTTAACAACAGGGTAAGAAAACTGAAGGGAATAGTTGCTGATTTAATTACACGATTACTGTAAATGATTAAATCCCCAAATTCTGCAATAAACACTATTCTAAATGATCTATCGTGGCCTCTCAACAATGCTCTCAGTCATATTACTGAGCTGCAGCCAGTGAACCTTATTAATTATGGAAAGTCCAACGCATGGTGTTAACGTTACATGCTGTTCCAGTCGGGGGGTGTTTTTGTTTTTTGACCCTTTCCCATTTTTTCCTGAAACGTGCTGTTGGCACTACATTTAAAATGAGTGCATATGTATGTTTACAATTACAGTTAAATATAGTGTTTAAATCTTTTGGCAACTCATCAGGCTTTAGTCTTATAAACATTTGACTCAGTTTCCTAATAATGAAGCTTTCAGAAGTCACTGCTCCTGCTCAAATCTTTTGGCCGTTTGGATGCATTATAATCAACTAAACACATAACCACCTCCATCTAACGTCTGTGCACAGTGTTCTATTATATCAGCAGTATTTACTCATCCAAATCATTGAAAGTAAAAGTATTTCACAAAGCAGTGTAATCAATCTGCGCAGGGTTAAAGTTATTTTTGGTTTGCTCGTGCAGATGAGAGCAGGTGTTTGGAGCTTACTAAATCATTGTTCTGCTAACCTCCTGCAGCTTGTTCTGAAATTTGAATGGACTCCTGGGCACGACTTTAAAATGCATGACGGTGCTTTTCTTTGTGAAAAATACCTAATTTCACACCTCCATTTTGAATGCATGGCAGATTAAGTTGACTTGAGGCTTTTGCTTTCTCAGGTTCTGTTCACGGGGGTGGTGGATGAAGCAGGGGAGAAAGTGTTGGCGCGCTTAGGCGGCAGCATGGCTAAAGGTGTGGGAGACATGAACTGCCTAGTGACTGACAAAGTGCGCAGGACTGTCAAATTCCTTTGTGCTCTGGCCAAAGGCGTTCCGATCGTCACTACAGATTGGCTGGAAAAGGTACGTTTGCAAACCTGCAGATAGAAAAGAGTTCTCTCTTAATTTATTGCAGATTAATAATATGATAATAGTCACGCTTCTTTGTTTTAGAGTGGCAAAGCTGGGAGCTTCCTGTCTCCCACCTCTTTTATTGTTAAGGATCCTGAGCAGGAGAAGAAGTTTAATTTCTCCTTGCACGAGTCTCTGAGGATTGCCAGCAGCCAGCCTCTCTTACAGGTACTCACTCATTTATCCTTAGACCCAGACGTGCCGTCATGCATTCTGGGGGTGGTGTATGATGTTTTCGTGATGGGAACCCATAAACGTTTGAGTCATCCTCAGTCTCAATCTGGTTTGATACTTCCCTTCTAGCATTGTTTCGAGCTGAGCCTCTTTATTGTTAGCAGTGTTCAAATCTTTAAAACAGCAGACTGTGTATTGTTTATCATCATCCTGTGGCTTAGGGGAAAGTAATTTGATATTTGCTGTAAATATACTGATTATGTTGCATGTATTATATCTCTAGGCTTGCGCTATTTCATCAAAGCTTGTAAAGGCATACCTTATTACAACATAATACCGGCTAAAATTAGAAATATAATATCAAATTTCAATCCCAGGAGGCTTTTACTAAATTTCTTGAAGAGATTAGATAAAAATAGGTCCACTCATCCATCTATTTTCTTCCGCTTATCGGATTCAGGGTTGTGGTAGGCCTGGAGCCTATCCAAGCTGTCCTGGGACAAAAAGCAAACAGACCACTGGATATATTCCAAATAAAAATAGAGCAAAATGCTGTGCCTTCTTTCTGTCTCTCAGGAATACCAGGTCCATGTTACTAAGTCAGTTAAGCCAGAGCCAGTTCACATGAAGGACATCATTTCCTCCAGTGGAGCCACCTTTCTACCAAAGATGCCCTCTTCTAATAAGGTGCCAGTTCAGCTGAGAGCCCTTATCTTTCTCCGGCCAAACGTTACATTAAATAAGTCTTTGATTATGATGTTTATTACTTAACTTGTAATTCCTCTTCTATTTTCTGTCACCCCCGTCTCCCTCTTTGTCTCTTAGCCTCACACTGTAGTGATTTCCTGCGAGGAGGACTGGCCTCTGTGTCGCCCGGCTCTGTCTGCATCTCTCCCCGTCGTCACCGCTGAGTTCATCCTCACAGGGATCCTGCAGCAGAAACTCGATTTTCAGTCCCACACACTCTCACCTTCCACAGCAAATCTACAACCTGCAGGGGGCAGAGGAAGGGGCAGGAGGAAGACTTAGTACTGCCGGAGTACAAGCTTGCAAAAATCCAGTGACTGCCTGTGTGTCTATATGAAATCTTTAGCTGTGGGGGTTGTCCGTCATTTCTGGATACACTTTAAAATCTTAGACTGGTACAACACCTGTTAGCTGTTTCACTGTGAAAGAATGTACTGAATGTACTGTCGATTGTCCACTGATGTAAATGCGTCATTTACGGGCACCATCAGTGCTGGAAGAATGTGCATTATTTTCCTGGTCGTCATCAAATATTTAAAAGCTAATTTTACAACTTTCCAAGAGAATGAACAGGGAAACAAACAGAAAAGGGAGCTAACTAAAGACATTTTGGAAGAATGGTGAAAACTTTCTTTCTAACCTTGATTTACTCTTTGTGCAGTATTTTTCCTTTGCCTTGTAGACACCAAAACATTGAAACTCTTAAAGCTACCTCCGCTCTGCTTCAAACCCTTCTTTTTTGTATGTAGAAACAAGCAGAGCAGGAAATTAACACTGCTAAACTTCTGGTAGTCTCCAGCTGCTTCAGCTCCAATCAGCCTGTTTGAAAGGTAACCAACCTTGAAGAGGGAGTTTGTGTAAATCATGGTGGATGGACGAATAGAGGTGGCAATGGTGTCTTTTATGGAATCCAACAGCCTCGTAGTCAGTAGAGGAAAAAGCTCGTTTCCGGCCTACATAAGAACTTCATAGTGCCTTTTTAAATGGAGATAATCATGAAGCTACCCATGTGTCTTTCTTTTTTTTTTTTTTTCCTGTCTCCATTAACCACCACCATCTACTCCATTAAGGCTTTATCCTCCAGAGAGAACAAGCCAGACTGCAGATGCTCCTTCTGCATCAACGCCTTTATGGTGTTTGTTCTCGCCACCGATGTCTCTTCACTTTTATATGTGCATGTGGGGTTTTTTTGCATACAGAATTCACAAAGCTCGATTACTCATTACTGACCCACTGTCACTGCTGTTTCACTGCTGTTTTAAAGATGGACTCAGTAGCTTGTCATTTTTAGAACTGTTAACTTGCCAATGCCTTAACTTGAAGTATGTCTTTGTATCAAATAATGAGATGTTTCCATTATTAATGAAAAACATTAAATATTTTCCAGCTGTAACCACACTGAGTTGAGTCGAAATTTTCACGGACTGAAGTTTATGAATCCAGAAATGGACTTAAAGCTTTTTATTTTTCAATAGATTTGATTGTAATTTTAGACTGCACTGAATAGGTGAGTATTTTTCAATACTCACCTATTAATATTTGGCAAAAAAAAAAAAGACGGTGGGATAGTCCGGGAGATTAGGAATGATAGGGATCTGGGATGATAGGTGTACAGTAAAGAGAAGTGCCAAAGGAAGGAATAGGTCCTCAAAAATTAGTAGGGAGGATGTGAGGGCAGCTATGAAAGGTGGTTGGTCCACCTGTGGAGGTGTGGAGATGTTTAGGAGAGAGGGCAGTTGACTTTTTGACCATATTGTGTGACAATTTTGAAGAGTGAGGATGCCTGAGGAATGGAGATGTGTACTGGTACTGATTTTAAAGAACGAGGGTGATGAGTGGAAGGGGTTTAACTACAGAGGGATGATGTGGAGGAAAGCCTGGAGAAGCGGAGGTATGCTGCGGAAAGAAGAGGTGCAGAAATTGGTAGAAGCAAAACGTGTACATGAAACGGAGAGCAGTGGAAAGGTGAAGTGGATAAAGGATTTTAAAGATGGAGCTGCCAGGCAGGCAGGAAGATAAGAGGGAGACCACTGAGAAGATGCGTGGATGTAAAGAGAACATGCTGAGGTTTGGTGTGGAAGAAGAGGATGCCTGGGATAGGGTGAGATGTAGATGGATGATCCATTGTGGTGACCCCAAATGGCAGAAGTGGCTCTCCTCTTTCTGGTATCTTATTGGCAAAAAAGCAAACAAACAAAGCAATGGTTTGAGGAAACAATGGACAACATTTTGTTTGTGTTTGTATAAAAAAAATATGTGGTAAAAACAGTAGACAGATAAGTAGGCAAACATATTCTCAAAAAAACGATAAAATACCAAGTCTTATCTATTTATCTGTGCAGCTCAATAAAATAAATTACAGTGAGCCATCAACGTAAAGATAATATAGCCTATAAATAAATAAATAAACATATCAGCGATATATAACAAAGTAAAACCATAGTTTAAACAAAAAAAAGCTTACTAAAAGCATGGAAAACATTAATAATGGCATTAAAGTGGCTCAATATATGTATAGGAATGTGTAGTGGACAATGCTGTGCAATAACCAGCTTTGTGCTCCATCAGTATCCTCGTGTTTCACCTGGCTGCTACCTCGTTAAATACCCCCCCCCCCCCCCCCCCTCTGCCCGCGA
>VURO01049691.1:73494-90585 GCA_015108175.1 Pelvicachromis taeniatus | reverse complement strand
CCTCTCCTCTCCTTTATAACTTACCGTATATCTTCTAATAGTGGCCTGTCTCTTATTGATGCCCGTTTCTAATAAACGCCGGTTTGAAAACATGTCACGACAAATAGACCCCGGTCTCCAATAATAGCCGGACAACCTTCGACCCGGAAGTCCCTCCACGCTGTTGTTGGTCCTAATGCGTCTCATCACTTGGCCAGCTATTTCCAATCAGCCGTCATCTACGACCAGCGGCATTTAAGCTGGATGCAGCGACCATGGAAGTGGAATTATTACACTGAACTGGAACTGTCGGCTAGCAAACCTGCTAACTGTGATTTTCTGGTCTTTTACTTCCTCTCCTGGAGAGTCGGGCGGAGAGAAGTTTTGGGGAGCACCACTCGTGCACTGGGCTACCACAGACAAGGAGACACTCGGGAGCAAAGGAGGAGCACAATTGGGAACGGCATTTTTTGTGAACTGTTGGAATACGTTTTGGAGCACTGTAAGTAGACGCACTGTCTTTTCAGCTCAGTCTAAAAACCGCGCCTGGGTCCTCTTTCTCTCTCACTTCTGTGACAATTCCGTCTGAGAAGGGAATAAGAGCCGGTCTCTTTTAAACGCCGGGCCGGCCGGATAATTTTTTGAATAAACAGGGGCTACTATTGGAAGATATACGGTATACACTGCTCTGCAGGTTTAAAGAGTTATCTCACTTGAGCTTGATCGTCCATAAAACGGGAGCTTTGTTGACGTGACACACTTGTCACAATAAACTGTCCATAAAAGTTGCTCACGTCTCTTAATAGAGGTCGACCTTTATTAACATTTAGGTGTGTTGGCGTTAATGGTTACATTAATAATAAGCAATAAACCCGGTCTTGGTCACATTTTGCTACGTTAGAAAACAAAAGTTTGTCTCAAATATGTGGTCTGTTTGGAAAAAGAAATCCAAATGTGGGAAAATAATTTTGGCAGTATGGAAATAAACGGATAAATTCTAAACACATGCGCCTAATAGCCGCGCGAGCAGTCTGAGAACACAGCTTTAGGGTATATACAGCTCATAAACACTTCTGCAGAGTGTTGTTTTAAAAGCCAAGATTGGGTATCCCAGGCCTCACCAGTGGTGGGTCCTTTCCTGCTGCACTGGAAGGGTTTTTCCTGGAAATAAATAGAGGTGGGTATTTAACATAAGCAGCAGTAACCATTTGTCTACAAAAGCAGTCATCAAAACAAAGTATACGACAATAGACAAATCGTTTCTGGCAAAACTTCACTTACTTCCAGGGTGCAAGGACTAAATAAAAGTCTGAAGAGGTATTTTTCTACTACAGAAAGTAGAAAAATGCAGACAAAACTAGAACAACAAAGGGAAGGTGCTGGGTTGAAAACAATCGGGGGAAAAAATCAACAGCTCGCACACTGAAGGGCACAAGCTGTGCTTATTTATTGCATTATAATTAAAAGTGTAATATTTCGAGTACACCTATTTGCACATCCTCCATTTCTCTTTTTGCATTTTTAAGCCACAGCAAGTAAATGTAATGTGTGGGCCGGCTGCTTCGGCTGTCATTTATGATGTCAGCTGCCACACCAGCATAACAATGTCACGAAAACTTAAATTTGGGGCTATTTATGAAATTTCCACAAAGAAGTGAAGGTTAGAAAGTTTGATCACACAGCTGATCATCTTATATAACTGAAAGGAGGAACTCCTCCTGACATGATTTGCACATTTCAGGTTTGTGGCACTTCTGTTTCATGCGTCACACCTGAAAGCACACCAACAAAAGAAAAAAAAAACACCTGCGTGTCCTCGGTTATAGCTCCTCTGGCAAGCCTCCTGTCTCCTCAATCTTTTTGACTGAGACTGAGATCGATCTCCAGGTGAGGGCAGGAGGACGGAGGTGATGAGGAGGCACAAACGGGGAAAAAAAAAAAGCACCAACTCAAATGAAATGCTAATCCTGGTCTAGTCACATGGTTATTGTTTCTTATTTGAACATGAGGATTGAGATGTAATTTGTTTTGTTCTTCAAACAGTTATGTCTGTCATTACAGCTAAAAAAAATATCAGTATACCAGTTTTTACTAAAAATAAATGAATAAACTGGTTTCTTGTAGTTTTTCTACCATTTAAATTGGTTTTTTTGTAATATTTTTGTGAGGGTTACTAGCTGAAACACATTTGTCGAGCAATAAAATAGTTCTATATAAAGCGCGCGTTGCTGGACATTTTGACCTCTGAGGAGAAAAGCCTTCACAGGAGCCTGTTGACCACTCTTTGACTGACAGCTCGTGTCTCGGCACTGCAGCGCAAAAACAGCAGAATGTCAGCTTAGGGCCAAAGATGTCACCCCTCACTGTAAGAAAAAAAATCTCACAGATGGGATTATCACTTCAAAAGGCTGGGTCTGATGAGTTGTTTTCAGGTTCGGTGATGGAGGCTTGTCAGATGCTGGGTTTGATGTGGCTTTGCAGTGTGGAGCATAGCAGACAGGTGAGCTCTGCCCAGCAGCTGCTGGACTCCATCTGTCCATCAGGTCTGCAGGTTCAACAGTTTGCTGTCCCTCCCACGTCCACAGCAGCGCTCTTCGTGTTGTGAAGCTGCACTCTCTATATCGTGCTGCACGCAGAAGTGAACGGGAGCATTTCTTTTTGGCTAAATAGGGCAATTCTACAACATTTCAATAAGAAGAGATGAGAAACCGAAGCCCCAATTTACGATTGAGCCAGATAACAGGAGTGTATTCTCACATGGTGCAGCTTAAACATAAATCTGTTATTTTCAGTGTCAGCAGTCCCTGAAGGGGGGGATTATTGTTCCTAGCGTCTGCCAAGAGACAAAATACAAATGTGGAGTTCATTTCCAAAGTGCTATGTGTCTATTTTGGCTCGTCGTTGATCGTTCATCATTCAATATCTCTACAATACAGTGGGAGAAACATACAGTCCTTGTTTCAACCCACGACTAATTTTAAAGTGCCTCCGTTTGAATTAATTTTATACTCTAAGTGCGGTGTGTGTTTCTCGCTAGTGGGATATTTTTTTTTCTATTTGGGGAGGAAAAAAAGAGCTCATCAGATGGCTGCTGGTCCCTGAGATGGAAAACACTGAGAAACGGTGCCCTAGATAACAAGTCAGTCCAGCCCCTTTTGCCAAACTGCAGGAGCACTGAAGTATCAAACAGCAATCAAAAGCACAGCCTGTTTTCTGCTCAGGGAGGTGCTGTAGTGTGATTTGGGAGGAAATTCAAGGGGTTGCTTGCGCAAGACCTAGACTGGCATGGGAATCTAAGCAGGTTGCATCTCCACAGTCACAAATACACACACTTTCATGCACTGCAACCTTTGACCCACGTTCTATTTCCTCCCACTGTTTGATAAGCTGCAGTTGTCAACTGTGATCAAAACCAAGCCACCCTGCATCTCAAACTCGCGCCTTCCTTCTCACTAAACTCTTCAAAGCATCCCGACTGCCATCTGATATATTTAAATATACATACATATTCTATATGCATCTCTGCTGCACACCCCAGATCATCCAGAGATAAACGGGTAAGGCGTCGCTTTCGTGCTGCCAAAGAGAAAGATCAGATTTCTGCTGCAGACACCCACACTTAAGCTGCAATGCAGATATTTTTGTATAGCTTTAACAGTCAAAATGAGTTGAGGTTGAATAAGAGAGGGAAGATAAAATAAAGTAATAGTGAACATTTAATGAAAGACAAACCACTGGAGTGAGGAGTGATGTCTGGAGCTGAAGTTTGAGATATTGCTGATCGCGTCCGCCTCAGCCCGAGGCGGGTCGAGGGCCCAGATAGCAAAAACACGGTAACCTTTTAGTCTCCTCACTCAAAATATACCAAAAGGGTCACCTGCCTGAGGATGTGATCCTGCACGTGGCCTTACAGGAAAAGAAAACAATTCGAGATTTGGCTTAAGGTCAAAACTAGCAATACTGTACAGGTCATTTGGCAGTTTCTTTAAAAAAAAAACAAAAAAACATCCGCATGGAGTAGCACATAACAGTGATGAACTGCCAGATGGAAGCAGTTTCTCTGCAAGGGTTTAATTTTTGGACTGTATAAAAGATGGACATAGTTTCCAGGTCAAAGAAGTGCATCCAGTGAGGCCCTTAAACCAGCATTACCTTTAATGACCAGCAGGGGGCGCCTCCCATGGTTGTGAAAAGTTCAATTTATCATAAAAGCATGAAAAAACACTTTTCTTGCCAAAACAAATGATGTCACAAACTGACATAATTTACATTTGATTAGATACTGAGATGGTAAAAGCAGTCCCAGGTGGTTCTCCAGAGTCTTCACTTCTTACAGAGGCTAAAATGCCATGGATACAAATTTCCACTTGCCTGGTCAGCAGAGGTATATCAATTTGACCTTGTATTTCAGATTTTTATCTGTTAACCTGAATTTATTTGCACCGATGAAGAATGATGTAATGATGATATTACTCACTGTGTTTTGGTAGTTTTATAAACTCTAAAATTTGCCAAAAATATACATCAGGGAATAAAAACACATGCAGTTAATAGTTTTTTATGGGAAGTGGGAACTGTTTTTATTTTTGATGAATCCTTGCTTGTTTTAATAATCTGTCAACTAGAATTAAATGGTGAGCCGTTTGTACAGATACAGGAAAACGACACGTGTTGTCTGTTCTCTGCTGCAGGTGAATGCTACCTGATGGAGTGGTCAGACTGGAGCTCGTGCGTCAACATCTGTGCCAAAGAGGCCGGCGTCGACTTCGCCTCGGTCCAGGTCCGCTCACGAGCCGTGCTGGCCCAGGAGCCCGAAAACCTGCAGCTCTGTCCTGACCAGGAGTGGGAGTCTCAGCCTTGCACAGGTGGAGAACACTTTGAAAAACATGACAGCTTCAACCTCTCCTGGCCCGAAAGTTTGACAAATTAACAGAAGCAAAGTCTATTTGAACAGTGAACTTTCCATGAATACAAATTAGCTTGCTGCAGCCCAGCAGCTCCGAACTTTGATGCATTTATTCCTTCTATTTATCCGCATATTCGTAATATTTACGGTGAGGGTAAACTGAAGTCAGTCTCGGGGTGTGATAGGTTGAAGGCAGTGGAGAGCACGTCAGTGCATCAGAGGGTTAACGCACAAAGACACTTACTTTCAGAGTCATACCCGCAGGCTGTTTAGGCTTCTATCTCTCTGAATTTGGACTGTCAGAGGAAAGTGGAACACCAAAAGAAACCTACTGAACAACAACATGCTGACATTGTGGGGAAGAGAGATCTGACACAGGAGTCACATAGATTTTCCTCCCTGGGAGGCATCACTGCCAACCAGTGGGCTGCTTCCCTATCATGCCCGATACACAATCGAGAAGAAAAAGACACTAACTGCTACTGTTTGTCTTTCCCGTTATGCCGGGTCAATTGGTGCTCCCCCAGATGGGATTTCTCCAGTCAGATTTTCAAACGTTTGAAACCCAGATGCTCGTCTACAGTAGTGATCTCTGCGATTCCCTCTGCTGCATTAATCACCCATTAGATGCAACGCGGGTTGTGAATCACTACGACAAAACTGAACACACAGTGTACTGTAATTCTCCTTCACCTCCCTCGTTACTGTACACAGCCCCGCAGCAGTCTTCACTAGTATGACCTGGTTTCACAGCTTCACTCAAGGCACGGGGGGGGGGAGGAGTGGCCCAGCCAAGACTGGTGGAGGCGAAGGAGGAAGAGAGTGTGGAGGCAGGGAAGGAGAAGGCGGTGATGGAGGGACGGGGAGGTTTGATGTGAAGCTCCAGGCTTGAGAAAAACAAGAACAACACTGTTGTTCTTGTTTTACAGTATAGGGATTCTTACTGTGCTTTGTGTCTCCAGTATACGCATAATGACAGAATGACCAGCAGTTTCACTTCAATGCAATTCTCATAATAATCTGAAGAACAAAGAAGCTCCAGAGACATTAATGAAACCTTAATGAAACACCGGTCCCTCCATTTGTAGGCATTTAAATCTGAAACTGCAAAAAAGAAAAATGTAAAACAACTTGAATCTGAATTTATAACCAGGTAAAAATCAGAGTTATTATTGGAGTAACATTTATTCCCCAGGAAAAACCAGAAACATGTGAGACTCATCAACATGTTCACTCTGTTGAAAACTATCAGAAGGAATTTCTTCACATTTGGCGCCAACACACAGTGGATTCATTGATCAGTCGTCAAAGGTCATTCTCATCTCGCAAAATTCACTTTTGGCTGTAGCTCAAGAATTCATCATCTCATTAAGCTGGTAAAATTTTACAATATAGAGATCATTTGTTCATTTTGTGCATGTTAGTTTAATAGGTGATTGTAAATTGGCTGTAGGAGCCAATGCTTGCTTTTATATCTCTGGTATTCTTGGTGTACCAGAGATGGAAAGTATCCGTATCCCTGATGGACCAGCAAACCTGTCCAGGGTGTAACCCTCTCACCCAAAGTCGCGGGGATAGACTCAGGCTCACCGTGATCCTAGCTGGATAAGCGGTTATGGATGGATAAATAGGCAACAGTAATCTTGGGTGCTCACTGTGCACGCTGTTGTGATTGTATGGATGCTTTTTTGTGCTGCCTGGTTGAACACGTGTATGAAGGATTTTCTGGCCGTTGCAGCTTATTTGCAGAAACATCCATATTTGCAACATTTTTCTGCTCAAGCATCCAAACGTAAACATTTATTATGTTTTTTAAATCCCACAAAGTCCTCATTACAAATTTAAGTTTGGACAAGTTTAAAATCTCAGTAAGTAAATAGAGTGCATAATGGGTTTAAGACACCTATGAGTCACAACAAAGTAACAATTTATTCTTCTTCAGTCCCAGAGGTTTTTTTAGACTTTATTTCAGTGCCACCCTGTGAGATTCAAAACAAAAAGTACTTCCACGTCAGGTCTATCACCACCAGCCAATGGTTCAGTTTAGACACCAAAAACTGCTTAGGCACATCAAGGGAAAAGGTCAAAATGGGGTTAAAATATCCCCACATGTGCCAAAATTAATCCAGCACCCCTAAATGTTATCTCATTATTATAACAAATTATAGCTTTACACATTTGTCATTTGTAAAGCTATAATTTTATATCGCAAAAGATAACACAAAGTAACAAATTCTTACATTAGCAATAATTAGCGAAAAATATTCATCCATTAATTTTGTTCTGCTTGTCCAACTCGGGGTAGCGGAGGGGTGCTGGAGCATATCATTTCATTATTAGAAGTACAATAAAAAAAACTATTTCTATGAACTTCAAAATCCATTTATTGAAAATTGTGGTTATGAAGTGTTACTAGATTTTACACGGGCCAGCGAACCAGCAAACTTGAAAGATAGCTCTATGGTTTTGTTGTCAAGACATTTGCATTGCACACCAAAGATCTCTGAATCAAGAGTGGGAGGAGAGCACAGACCCAGTTTCAGGATGTCACAAGAAGGTACTCCAAGTGATGTCCCCAACCCTGAATAATTGGGGAGGGTGTAAATCTGTGCCAAATCAAATATGTGGATCTATCTGCTCTAGTGACCTGCTGGGAATTAAGGGAGCAGCCGAAAGCATGCCCCAGCAAACCCGAATGACATTAACTTCCCCTCTTATTAGTGACCATGGTGCCGTGATTTTTGGCAGGTACGGACACCTCCTCGCTTAGCAGCTTAGCAGCCATTGTAGAGTGAATGTGTGCAGTAGTTTGATATAAAAGTGATTGAAAATGCAGTCAGTTTAAAAAGCTTGAATATAATGACTCTTTTTTTTTCCAGTTAATGTGGTTGAAAATCATCCATGGCGTTTCTCAGCTCTTACAGATTTTCTCATATCTGGGACTACTACTCACATTATTTCTGCCTCCAGAAAAAAAGGAGAATAAAAAGGATGAAAAAAAAAAAACTTCTGCGCTTCTCCTGAGAAATGTTTCTGTGGTAGTACAACTCCAGTCTGCTCATGAAAGATGGTGGGAAGTGCCAGCCGAAGTGAGCGATTCAATGATAACTTAGCACGTTTGAAAAATGACTTCAGCTCTAGCGGAGCAAGGAAGAAAGAGAGAAATGAGAAGAGTAAAGTACATAAAAGGTGAAGTCCTCTCAGCCGCAGAGGATTCATCCCGTACAGGCGGCAGATAGAGGCGTACCGCTGACGGGAGCAGCGATACTGTACCCACGTCTGTGGAGAATAGCTCGCTCTTTTGTTCAAGGTTAAATTGTTCATTTACTCTCGCTGAATTGGCTGGACTGATGATTGGCTACACGGGACTCCACAGGGAAATACAGTCATTTACTGCACTGATGGAGATATTGATAAAGTCATAATAGCACTGATAAAAAGTCATTAAGCAAAAGCTCTTACTGAAGATTAAAACATTGAACTGGACCCTTTGGAGACGACGCGGTCATATTATGTGTCAGCAGCCTATTATACAACCACAACTTAGCAGCTGCTTTATTAATCTGGTGTCTCTCATATAATTAATGGTCACCACTGCCTGGCTCAGTACAGCCGTCACAGTTGCTGACTGTTTTTGTGTTTTGCTTTCAGGCGGTGAATGCTACGAGTACAAATGGTTCAGCAGCATGGGCCCAAATTCCACCCGGCCTTTGATCTGGTGTCAGCGCTCAGATGGACTCAATGTCACCGGTAAGAAACTCCAAAAAGCTGCTTCAAACATTTGTTTCACACAGTTACTTCTGCTGGCTGTGAGCACAGCCGCAATGACCCCCACCTGCTGTTTAAACCCCATTTTCTAAGAGGGGCAGACAATCAGAAGAAAGCTGACAACAGCTTGTTTTATAATAACTTTAAACAAGGAACAAATAATAAACTCCACAGATTTAGCTGACGTGATGGTCTTAGGAGGACTGTTTAGGAGTTACAACCTCAAAAGCGTGCTCACCTTTGGATTTAAAGTGAGAACATGACTCATTGGATTGGATTGGATTGGATTGGATTGGATTGGATTGGATTGGATTGGATTGGATTGGATTGGATGACAGTAAAGGTCTGATTTTTGCTCAAGATGAAACAAACAAGACTAGTTTAGGAGTTTAGAATTCAAAATTCAAATGTGGTCAAAAAATAATACCAAGGTTTCCCAAAAAAGTTGATTGTGTTCATCTGGACGTAGCGTTTTCAGTGGGGGAAATGTTTCGTTACTGGAAACACTACGTCCAGATGAACACAATCAACCTTTTGGGAATTACTTACCTGGATGATTGAGCATGCATCGAGACAACACCAGGGTTTGTTTTGTTTTAGCAGAATTGCTGACTTTTCTGATGAGCAGACGGATCAAATGTTTGACCTCCTTCAACAAGTTGAGTCCTGCCAGGACTGAGATGGAGGAATTTTGAAAACATTAGTACATATTAGTATGTTTTGTATGAGTAAGAGCAGCAAATTGTTCACTGAGGTAAAAGAGGCTGCTGAGGTTGTTAGTCTCAACAGAGAAGCACATCTGTGTGTCATCAGCATAGCAGGGGCAAGTAGATGGCTTTGAAGCAGTATGGGAGAAATAAGCATAATCATGACCTATCAGTCATGTAAAAAAAATGTTCAAGTATTAAATAAAAATATGGATGGAGTGGGAAAAAAAGCATGATAGGTCTACTTTGAGTTTGGAGGTCTGTAGAAGAGTTTTTTTGTCATGTTTTTTCACCTTTTGACTTTAGTTTTTGGAGTCTCTGCAACTAATCATCATATTCATTATTATTTGTTACTTTTGTTCTGATGATTTTATTATAAAGTGATTTTTTTTAATTCCATAATAATAAAAAAAGCTAACTGCAACTTCTCAGTGCCCATGCTGTTATATTTAAATTATAAGTGATTATAACGTTCTGGATGTTTTCTTATTAAATGACACAACTGATTAAAATTGTTTTAACGTCACATCTATAAATAAAATGAAAAAAAATCCATTAAACTTACATTATGTTTGAGCTTAAGAAATCAAACTGTTGTCAAGGGATTGCAAGTGCGCTTTAGTCTTCTTTAAAGGGGTCTCAAGCTAGAAAAGATCAGAAAACACTGTCCTACAGTAGTGTGAATAATAAATAGGACAGCTGAATTTTTCTCTAAAGTGAGAAACTGGAGGTTGCAGCTGCTCTTAAGCTCAACTGTAAGCCTAAACCATTGGTGGCAATTTTATGTAGGAGGTAAAATTTACACAAAATGTCAGGAATATAACTGAAGACCAAAAAAAAACTAGGCGCTTATTTCTATATGGATCTAAGGTGGTGGGCGATGGCAGCCGGTACAGCTTTTCATCTCCGTTTAACACATCAACACATAAAATTGCTTTTAAAATAAACCTGGAAACGTTGGATTTACTGAGTTATTATTGCAGATGAAAGTACGTGCTGTGAAATAACCCCGAGTGTTGAGTTTTAAACGTGGAGGTAGATGCAAAGAACAGCGCATCTATTAGGACGAACAGATTGTACTCGTGTGAAAACTCAGTGTCATGCTGTTGTCTCTTTCACAGGAGGTTGTCCTCCAATGAACCCTCCAGAGGACAACAGCTCCTGTGACCCACCCTGCCTCATGCCAAAGTCTTTCTGCAGCGAGGTGAGTGGATTTTATCCTCATATCGCAAAAAACTCAAAAGTAAAAGAGCAATTTTCCTAAACCCTAAAGCACAGCTTCTCTGGATGAATGGTAGTTTGTGCAAACACTGCGACAAACTGAATTGAATTTGAATGCAGCAGGGAATAAAATGATAGCAGCAGGAAGATGTAAAACCCATTGCTCCACAGTGTCATTCAAGTGCGCTTCATCAAAATCATGCAAATAAGTTTTTGTCTCACAGACACGGCAGCTGGCAAATCACAGAGTGATCCATTTTCCAGGCTTGAATGGCTTTTAGAAACAACTCTTGACCTAGCAATGAAGGCAGGTTACCAGCTGTAGTAGCTTGCAGAGCCAGCCGCCTTACGTAACCGCTGAATAATCGGGTCAAAACGATCGGATGAGAAGCAGGGTCAGGACTTCTGAGGTCACCCGTTCAATCCCCAGACGAGGATGAAAAACTGCACTGGCACAGTTTATTAGGTACACTCAGCTAAAACCTAATGCAGTGTAAGACAGCAGTCGTACAGTAAACCCCTCTCTTCATCATGGTGGTAATGTTCAGCTTGCAGACAGGTGGTTATGGTCACTCTGAAGGTTTGTTGTGCTGTGGGATTGGATTACATAACACTGATGGGTGTTTCTTATATTTTTGTATCCCCGTTAATATCAGTGAGGGCATACTAAATACCAAAAACACCTCTGTGCGTGATGAAGACAGTTCAGTGGTGTCACAAACTGCAGCGTCCAAGACGACGATGAAATTACACCTCGACAAAATATCTGACTAGCCAAGTGAAAGACTGTGTTCACACTAGGCTCGGTTGCCTTGCACCCCTTCCTCACTTTCCCGCTGGCCTGCACTCACACTGCGTCTAATGATCCAAGCTCCGAGTGCACTTCAGCCTGTCTAAGCATCTCAAACTTCATGATTTTTACGTATTTCGTGGCCATACTTGAGCTGCTCTGGAATTGGTGAGAAACTGTCCTCTCACATGCCTTATTTCTAAAGGTGAACTTCACAGAGCCAGCAGTTGTTGAGAAATCATCGGACTTCCACGCTTGGCTGACCGCTCTAGGTGTGCAAGTGTCCAACCTGACTGTGGCCTGACCCACCTCTTCAAGGACGCCAGGCTACAGCACCGTACGCACCAGTTACACTAGTCAAATAAACTGGACTTTGAGGGTCAAACGTAGTCAAGCGTTGCACATTTTGAGGTGTGAGGAAACCATAAACATCATAAAACAGTCCAGTTTAAGCAAAATCTAATGGAAGTTAAACGTTGTCGCTATACAAATCACATATTTAAGAGGACTTAATCACAGCTTCTTTCAAATGCCACTGTGCATAACATTGCACACGACATCATGTTAGCTACAGCTGGCAACATGATCTAACATTAGCAGTGACTGCAGCAGCCTTCTTTCCTTGCAGTTTAAAGTTTGCATGTCCATCCATCCATCCATCCATTTTCTTCTGCTTATCCGGGGCCGGGTCGCGGGGGCAGCAGCCCAAGCAAAGAAGCCCAGACCTCCCTCTCCCCAGCCACCTCCTCCAGCTCATCCGGGGGAACACCAAGGCGTTCCCAGGCCAGCCGAGAGATATAATCTCTCCAGCGTGTCCTGGGTCTGCCCCGGGGCCTCCTCCCGGTGGGACATGCCCGGAACACCTCACCCAGGAGGCGACCAGGAGGCATCCTTATCAGATGCCCGAGCCACCTGAACTGGCTCCTTTCGATGTGGAGGAGTAGCGGCTCTACTCTGAGCTCCTCCCGGATGGCCGAACTTCTCACCCTAGTTTGCATGTCTGTGCACAATACATTCATGCATTGCCAGTTTGCTCAGCAGAGCTCACATACAGATGCTCATTTGCTACATTATAATACTGTAGAGCTCTGTAGAATCTCTCTTTCTCCACTTTGTGTGCTTTAATAAAGAATATGAATAATTACAATAGATTAACAGAGTAGTATTTCTGTTGCTGACAAGCGAGGCAACATTTAATGGTCTAATTGACGAGTCGAGCACATCCACAGCACAAGTTTAATTCTTGTTAATAAATTAGTGACAGCTGGAGAAATCAGTGAGCAGCCCTTGCCATTTACCACATTTAAAATGCCTTTGAGCAAGGCATTAAAATAGTGTTTATTGAACCTCCTGACTTTTTAAATTAAAAATTAATTTGAATATGGGATTTTTAATTGTTCTCATATTTTCTCCATCTGGCATTTTATTTTCAAATGATTGAATTGTGCAATTTATTTAGGTTTTTTGGGGGCGGGATTAGCCCTGATGATGTAGAAGTCTCTAAAAGTAATGAATCAAACTTGATACACTAGAATTTAAAGGGTTAAACCACTTAATGCCCAACCTTGGGTGATACTTGTGACCATGAGTGTTTAGGTGAACGTACAGTATGTGACTCCAGATGCAAAGCAACGCTTAAATGGTCCTCCATCTGCAGTACGGGCGATTGTTGTTTCTGCTGAATTGGAAACAGGCATTAGCAGAAAATACAGTATATGGGAATGAGGCTACAGCAGGTCAAAAACAGCTCTGAAATGATTCGATTTGTCTGGAAGCTTGTGCTTTTATCCTGATTGACTGTAAATGAATGAGAAATGTCAACACACGGTGGCCTCGGTGCAGCAGTTAAACCTGTCTCCAAACAGTAACAGGTCTGCCATGCTACCATACCAGCCAGGACTCTTCTGAACACTCCTCATGAATTCATTTACTTTCAGGTTAGCTTGTTTAACATCCCTCCAAGCTCTGTACTGTCACTCCAACTTAAATCATATATGAATCTACGCTGCCCCCTGCAGGCTGGTATTTGCATGTGCGAGGAGGGCTTCACAGAAGTGCTGTCACCCACTGGGCAGCTGGACCAGTGTGCCCCCATCCCCATCTTGGAGATTCCCACAGCAGGGGACAAGAAAGGGGATGTGAAGACCAGTCGTGCCATTAACCCCACTCTGCCCACCACCATCCAGCCCGGACGCAACGGGCGGACTTGGTACCTGCAGCCCTATGGACCAGGTCAGACCATCACACACAGGTTACACCTTATTGCAGATTCTTATGACTGTTTACCAAACTACAGGTTATCGTCAGTGTTAACACACACATCACAAATGCGAGGAGAATACAAGTGTTTTGCTGCTGTCAAGTGAAAACCTTTTAATCTCTGATGCTCATTTGCAGCTCTATATTTTATTTCTTGGACTCTACTAGAGTATTTTTGTATGTTTCACAGCTCAAAATAATCTGCATTTATCTTACACATGGCCTTTGTCTAGCCCCTCAGTTCATCCTCTGTCTTAAAACAACCTTTTCAGCTTTTGAGGCCGCCAGCTAGTTTCCTTCTGACTGATGTCCTCTCACAAACATCGAAACAGCAGCTGTGCTCACAGCCAGGGCTGGTTTTTATAATGAAAACTCCCCCATCTTTGACATCACACAGTGATATGACAGAAAATAAGAAAAACCATAACAGCCCCCCCCCTTCCTTTTGAGCTTTTAAACTACCGAACACTTTAGGTAGTTTTTTTTTCTTTAGAAAAGTGAATGTAGGTACAACTATCGCATCCTTTCCAAAGCAAGCCTTCACTTGTGATGGCAGACAGATATATGTATCTGTAAAGTAAAGAATGTGCATATAAAACTAATAAAAACTCCTCCATTTCAAGTTTCTGTAAGTGTGGCTGAAGGGAAAAGATTTCCGAGTCCAGCGTCTGACTTTTTCCAACCTACAGCGCTCCACATAATCCTTGAAGTGAAGTTAAGACATAAAGCTGCGAGGTTTTCACATGACAACAGCAGGACGTGCTTTGCTTTCACTATGTTGTTTGGGGCGGATTTAGCGGTGACAGTGCTGAATTAATGTTAGCTTGTACTTGCAGCTCTGCGTGAAATAAAACCGACACATGTAATATCACACAAGTTCTTTCGGCTGCACGGGTGAAGCTTTCCTACCTGCTCTCGACTTCCGCTGCATTAACGTGTGAGAGGGGCGTCTGCACGGAGCGTTGTGACTGATGATGCATGCGAGAAGCATTTAGGACGCGAGAGCGCAGAACAGATTGAGTTAAAGCGTCTCGGGAGCAAACACTTCCACATCCACAAGCCATCATTTACAGTAACCTTTGCATTGTTTATCTTCCATATGCTTGCTTGTTTTGCAGCACAATGCTTGCTGCTATACTTCACTACAGTAAGATATAAATAAAGATACAAGTTGATTATATAGCTTGTGATTTGCAGTGTGATTGTGTTGCATGACTCAGGGCAACTTTGGGAACAAGAGAACAGCAATGTTTGAGAAATCTACAATTCAATTGAATATTTTCTGTCCATACAGAGTACTTACAGGGTGCTTATGGTATTGCATAAACACGACTGTAAGCTGGGAAAAGAAAAAAAACTACGTTCAGTTTTAATGCCCCACTGCGTCACTGATTTGGCCTGCATGTGCCAGCCTCGGTTTTCTGGTCTGACATCAGAGTTGTGCTCGTCTAAGGAGCTCGGAAAGAAAAACGACTGGACGTCTTTAAGTTTAAACAAAATGTAATCTAACAAAATATGTATTATAATAAATGAAATTACTAAACTGACTAAAAATATTTTCTTACAGCGCTGAGATTTATTTTGGCTCCTGCTCTGTTTGCGACGTTGTCTCTATAAAGGAAAAATTCAGATTTCGTCTAAAGTTTCAGTCCGTTTGAGTCCGTGTTTTAGTGCTAGTGTCTCTGCAGGGCCGTAGTTTTGTACTCTAAATCATTCTGGAGACCGGATACTCCCTGCAGAGTTAATACATTACCACTCCATTATTTTCTGACACATTCAACTAATTACAAAAAAAAAAGAAAAAGAAACAACACATGTTTACATGACTGCAAGTGACAGTAGGCTGGGAAATGGACACCAGTACACTTTGCAGTCTGTAAGCAATGATCACAGATCACTTGAGTGAAATCAGCCCCTGGCCCATTTAACTGTCAGGCTCTGGCTCTTCACAGCCCATCTGACAAAAGCTGCTGCACCCTGAGAAAATACACAGAGCACCATTTATGGATAACAACATGCTCCGCTGGTTTCTCATTCCCGGTATTCTTTGCCTTGTTTTCTTCCACTATGCCCACAGTTAAGTTTCCTGACTCTTCGGATATTACACTGCAAACCAAAAGCTATATGATTTATTTGTTTATTGTTATTAGAGGGATGCACTGATCCAATACAAGACTCAAAAAGCTGAATCAGGTATTGTTGACAGTGGATCAGCCTGTTCAATAATTACTACACCACACATCAGCAGCTGTTAGCAGGAGAGCTACGACGGTAACAGCCAAGCATCACCAGTTTAGGCGTATTTCACCTCAAACTGTGGTCGAGTGAGTTGACACGAGTGAAAAGCTCCAACAATGACGATGCTTTCTGTATTGTCTTCTCACTGGCAACCTTTTTATCACTATTACAATAATATAACACGGTGTGGTAAAGTCGATTATTGTTCTTTCACTTGTTAAGTTAAGGAGGCAAGGCTGAGATGGTGTGGACGTGTGCAGAGGAGGGATAGTTGATATACTGGACAAAAGATTTTGAAGCTGGAGCTGCCAGGCAGGAGGAGAAAAGGCAGAACATAGAGAAGATTCATGATGTAGTGAGAGAGGACATGCAGGGCTGCTGTGACAGAAAAGGATGCGAAGGAGAGGCCGAGATGGAGACAGACGATCCGCTGTGGAGACCACTAAAGGAAGCAGCAAAAAGAAGTAGTAGTTGTCAGCTCTGCTCCACTCAGGATGGCCGTGTTTGCGTGTGAGGTGATGCACTCACATCAGAGCAGGGGAAGCAGAAGCTGGCGCAGCTGTAAATCACACCAATATACAGTAATGACTCTCACAGTGAGCTGAAGGGAGACTAGTGCATAATGAATAAAAATAGATTATCTTTTCATTTCGGTTATTAAATTAAATGAAATTTCCTTACGCATAAAAGAATGAGTCCAAGTCTCTTCCTTAGAGTGAGGAATATAGCTTATTAATTTATCACAGGCTACTGGATCAATGCTATTTTGGCTGGTACCCTGAGCCTGTGTCTCTCTATCATACTGGAAGTGGAAAAAGTTGGATCAGTGCATCCCTAATTATTACAAAGTACAGCAGAACTCTTCACAGGGTCCTTTTTAATGGCTGCTGGTGCCATGTCAGAGTGTAAACAGACAAACTGACGAGCCTCCTCCTCCACAGATGGGAAGCTGAAGATGTGGGTGTATGGTGTAGCAGCTGGAGCCTTTGTGCTCCTCATATTCATAGTGTCTATGATATACCTAGCTTGGTGAGTTGATGCGTTTAATCTCCCCTATAATCATCCTCCTCATCCTCATTCATGAAACCATGAACATTTTTTTTTTACCCCCCCCACCCGCTCAAGTTCAAGCATCCCCTCCCTCACATCATTCTCGTTTTTGGTTTTGGGTTTTTTTTTTTTTTTTGTCTTTACTTCTTCTTTTTTTTTCTTCTTCCCCTTCC
>VURO01049691.1:25377-50378 GCA_015108175.1 Pelvicachromis taeniatus | reverse complement strand
TTTATTTTTTTTTTTTTTTTTTTTTTTTTATTTTTTTTTTTTTTTTTTTTTTTTTTTTTTTATTTCATTTTTTTTTTGTTTATATCCTTTTTTTTTTTTTCTACTCTACTTTCATTATTTTTATTTTCTTAGTGATTGTGTTGGTCGTTTAGGCTGCCGTAACATAGAAATGTACTCAATTCGGTGATAAATAAAGTATATCTTATCCCTTCAATTCCACACCACTGCAATTAACTGCATCACTGCTTGTGCAAACACCAGACCATATTTAATAACAGCCTATATAAACAGCTGACCACAAATCTTCAATCATAATTAAAAGAAATGTGCGTATGCTGCAGCAACTGATTGCTGTATTCCAACTGAACACTGGCAATGAATGTAATATGTAGGGGGTTGTTGGTCTGGTCCACCATAGCTGCAGATGTCTCCCTCAGAGTACTAATTCAGGTTATGGAGAGACATAATTACTAAAAAAAAAAAAACATTTTTATCTACATCCCCTTTGGTGGGAAAAGTATTTTCATCATTTCTCCCAGTTCTAAATATAAAAATGTCAGATAACCTCCCCCTAACAAATCCCATTCCTGATATTTACCAACACATGCACATTTCAACAGCAGTTCAGTAAAATTAGATGGCATTTTACCTTCAGCTGGTGCTATACCTACATGACAGTTGTAATTAAACAAGCACTCGAACCTGACATTTGTTCATGCCCTCCAACACGATGCATAAATGCTTTTTGTGGTGCCGTTCAAAACTCTTTGACAAGTCACTGCAGAAAATAAATCGTTTAAGGTTTAGGCACAGAGTCAGCTTTGGAAAGATTAGGAAAACATTCTAATTTGTATTAACATTGTAACTTGGACTGGGTTTGTTTAAAGTGGGGACTGTCTGAGACTTTTGTCGTCATGGTTAAAATAGCAACAAACTATTTTCCCTCTTGCTCCTCACAGACAAAATTCATAACTCCAACCACCACTGGAGGGATTTGTCTCTAGAATGTAAAATATGTTGTTTGGGGGGGGGGGGGTTTACAGAAAATGACTGGTGCCTTTTTGGGAGGACAGTCTAATTTAAATGGACATATCTCTATGGGCTGAGTCTGACTCCCTTGAAATTTTGCACATTTCCTTTCATTCACAGGGAAATGCATGCATGCTCAGAAAAATGAAGATGGGCCAGTCTGCACTCATCACATTCACAGCGATAAATAGATTCAGATATTTTCTGTCATTTTCTGTTGTTTAAAAGACAAACACATGTTTGAAACACATGCAGTTTCAGAGCATGTATACACACACACATACAACACAAGTTTACAAGACCACCACCCAATGTGAGGTTTATGCCATATCTGCCTTACATTACCAGTTTGGGTAATTATCACGATCATCTTTTGGGGTTATTCCACCTGTACATGAAATACCAAGGGGGGTATAAACAGGTGTATTCCTAGAGCAGATTCCAATCCCGAATAAATGTGAGGGGTGGTCAGGAAGAGCATGTGGAGTAAAATCTGTGTCAAATCAAATATGCAGATCCATCCACTGAAGCAACCCCTTGGGAAATAAGAGCAGCCCAAAGTACCTTTTATTATATTATTCATACAAAGGGGGAAACTATTCACAGAAAACAACCGTGGATGGTTGTTAGACCAGACTATAAACCTGCTTTTTAATTTTTTAATGTTGGGTTTACAGTCTATGGCAAATAACTTGCTTTTGGAGCCAGCCTCAAGGGCCCATTACAAGCACTGAATATGCGTCCGTACAAGTTATACATACTTTAACTTCAGCAAAAAAATGTGCTTAATGCTGTGTCGCAAAAGCCCATTAGGTGGGAGTTTTCACGGGCTGTAGATTCACCCGATGCCACTGAAAGTCTGATATGGAGAACAAGTCTATTGTTGGAATTTGCAGGCAGGTGGCGCTACATGATTCATCAAAAGTCATTCATCAAAAAGCGATGAATAACATCCATCAATCCAACTTCTTCTGCTTATCCAACACTTTGTGTTAGAGTCTAAAAATATGTAACTGTTAACTGATTTTAGGCATTGAATGTACAGTACTTTGGAAGGAAATAATTCTCCAGTTGACAATGTGGATTTAATACATGTGGACTGCAAAATGACCCCAAAACACATCAGCAGCTGTATTCATACAAGCATGATGAGGCAAAACGTCACTTCAGTTTGGTCAAAAGACACCTTTAGAGTATGTTTGTAACACTGTGTAAAGTTTTAACTAATATTCATTTTTTTAATCTTCCAGGTTGCGAGCGCCGACTCTCCAAGTTCCGATTTGAGATATAACTCAAAATCCAAAGTGAAGACCTACTGGGATGAAAGCAGCAAGGCGGTCTCCATTAGCCGTCTGCTGTCTCAAACCCTCTATGGCAAAGAGAATTTCACCTCTATGGATCTGAACTACGACGAAGGAGACTCTTACTCTAAGCAAGAGCATTGGAAATGGCTTTACAACACCTCGGCCTCCCGTGACCCTCGCTCAAGGATGAAAAGGCGCCCCATCGTCAAGACTGGAAAGTTTAAGAAGATGTTCGGTTGGGGTGATTTCCATTCTAACATCAAGACGGTGAAGCTGAACCTCCTCATCACCGGCAAAATTGTGGATCACGGTAACGGCACATTCAGCGTCTACTTTCGACACAATTCAACCGGTCAGGGCAACGTTTCCGTGGGCCTCGTTCCTCCCACCAAGGCTGTGGAGTTCCAGGTCCACCAGCCGCACCAGCAGTACCACCACCATCACCAGCAGCAGCAGACGGCCCTGGAGACCAAAGAAACCAAGCTGTTCAACTGCAGGGTGGAGTATGAAAAGGTGGAGAAAGGCACCAGGAACTCACTGTGTGCCCACGACCCCTCGCAGAGCTGCCCCCAGGAACAGACCCAGAGCCACGTGTCCTGGCTGTGCTCCAAACCCTTCAAAGTCATCTGCATCTTCATCACCTTCTACAGCACTGACTACAAGCTGGTGCAGAAGGTGTGCCCAGACTACAACTACCACAGTGACACCCCCTACCTCCCTACGGGTTGATCACAAGACCAGACGAAGGGGGGGAAGAAAAAGAAAAAAAAAGACACAGAGACAGGCTACAGGGTCCTGAGCAATGTCAGATTATTTGAAAGAAAACGGAGTCAAGACATTTCCAACTTGAGATGTCGACAGGCATTATTACAAATAACATATCCTTGTCACAAGACTGATATTGCTCCAATGAACAAACCTAGCCTGAGGTCATTAAGAGAGCATTTAGGGAAGCATTTATAGGCTTGCAATACTCATCTTATATGCATAGCTGCTTACATCGAAAGGAAATTCTCAAGCCAACCATAAAAATATGCTGATTGTATTTATGTAAATATCGTGGATTCCACACAAAGACCAGAGAACAATTTTATCAGTGTTTTCTCCTGCTAATTCAGTTGTTTATGTTGATGGTGTATTTCCGTCTCAATCATGCTTTCTGTCTCCTCCAATCAGTCTCTGGTAATCACTGCGAACACGTAAATGTCAATGCAAATAAGAAGAATCTGTCAGTATGCATTAGAGGGCATAATGGAAAAATCAAACATATTTTGAGTGGTGTTGTTTTCGGCAGTGTGATTGTTAGAGTGAATGTACCTCTCTGATATTGTTGTTGGAATCTCGTCCATGTCCCATGCATGAACCCAAATGTGGTAAACAACTTAATAACGTCCATCTATATTTTCCTGTTATTGCAGCTGTCAAAAATAATCTTCACCAAGTCACGACACAAAGAAGGGGGGGGAAAAAAGTATGTTCTATTTTAATTCTGTGTTGTGTGTTTAGCAGTTTTAAGGCCATGGACGGCACTCGGTAAATGACACCAAATTGAGGGCTCTCATCAGATCAAACATAAGCAAGTAAATGTCACAATGAATAAATAAAAGTTGCAGAAGATGCACAAGATGACAGAGAAACAGAAGATCATTTTTTTGTGCTTTTCTTTAAAAATAATCAAACATTACTGCGCTCTCTTATTTCTCAGAACTGCATTTCCATTTTAGACATTTAAGCGTTGCTTTTACTTCTGTTGACTCCTTGCATCACTGACATGACAAGCAGTCAGGAGTGAGCCACAGAATTAGAGCCACAGTGCCCCACGCTGAAACCAAAAATAACCATTCGTAAACACCGGAATAATCATTTGTATCGAAAAGTGATTGTTAATCCGAAAAAAGGTGGTTCAAAAGTTTGTTTAAAAATAGATCATAGGACGAGAGATGGAAGAGGACATGGGGAGTTGTAGAGAGGAAGATTTCATGAGGTGCATTTGAGGCTTAAGCAGAACAAAAACACTATTAAAATGCGAGAGCTGGTAAAAAGAGCTTTCCAGCGCCAGAAGAGGCAGGACATACATTAAACAGCAGGTGCTAATCACACATCCTGCGTATCAAACGCTCGCACTTCTGGTTATCAAAAAAAAAAAAAAAAGATGAGCCTAACGCTGACTGCTAATGATATTGGATGTTCCAATTGGCTATTAAACCTTCATTACATAGATTGGAAGCCAGTGGCTCCACGTGAAGCATTTAGAGAAAATGAACACAGTATAAGTGGGAGCTCTGCAGAGTCAACACCACAGAAAGAATGAATTAAAGAGCCGATAGAAAACCTGTAAAAAAAAAAGTATGAATGTGCACCTAGGGGCACAATCACTGCTGTCTATTTAAATTCAGTGCTCTTTCACAGTGTATGCCATGGTATACGCAACGCAGTAACTGCTAATGGCAGCCTGGATGACATCCAATATGCCAACATGGGGCGAATTTTCTGACAAGGCAGGCCGAAGAATAGGGGTCTGCCTGTGGGATGAGTGAGCATAAAGAGGAATTTATGATGCGGAGGAACAAGGCTGGCAGAAATCACTGGAAGCACCTGACTCGTAAATTGAGAGCATGTTTCTGTCACTAAGAAGAAGGAATGACTAATGTCTCCGATTGCTGTTTGGGCCAGTTCTTTCATCTCAATAAAGTGACTTTGATATCTCTCCACCCCTACCCAAATGTGCCAGGGACAGTTTGTTCAGCTTCAGAGAATTAAAGCAGCACTTTCCCGAGACAATGCAGCCTCATTATGCATATAATCTTACAAGTGTAAACAGTCTGGCACAAAAGTGTTCGGTGTGAGAGCTGCTGAGAGATGGATCTGTTCCCTGACTGATGTCATCTGAGGCTAAATGCAACATATTGTGATGATGACTGTTTTGAAGAAATTACCGTTTCAGCCTCAATTACACGTGTATTATAACTTGTGCCCCGCTCAGTATTTATCAGTAACAATGGGTCAAGTGCCTGATGTGAAATGGGTCAAACACTACTGGAGACATACTGGGTAGGTATTTGGTTTTCAGGTTTGGGATTCATTGGCTTTGGATGTGTTGGGTTGGGTTTCTTTCCGCTTCTCACATGATCTGCCGAACTTCCCTTAACAAACTCCTTTCAGCGATCATTTGCCGTTGATTACTCCCAAAGCTCATAGTCCATAAAATGGTGTTTGAGACGGCTCTTCTCTGCAGTTTCCGTTCAGCTCCGTGGAGCATTGTAGCCCCTTTTCATCGTATTGTTTTTAATTTACTGCTCACACCTTTACAGTCACAGCTCACTCAAGTATTTCTTAAAAACAGGTTCAAGCATAAACATACAGGTGAAATATTTATTAGGGATGACATTCTATACTACAAGAACCTCAACATTAGAAGGAGAACCTCAACAAGAAGAAAACAGGCATTAACCAACTAGTATTTCCTTAAACTACTAGTTGGTTAAAATGATGATTTATGGGCAATGTACATATGCTACCTGCCACTAGCCAGGACTACAGACAGACTTCACCTGCTGTACCATATTAAGAAGAAGACTTCTGTGACTCCAGTGCTCTTCATAAACCACTATAAATGGTTATATATAATGGGTAACGGGTTTAACCAGTACTAATAGACTGTGATTACCTTTCAGCGGGTGAGCGCAACAAGCAGTTGTAACCTGCCCAGTCACAAGGACGTTGACTGGCCAGGTTACACCTAACCACCTGTAACTTTCCATCCTACAGTGGGCATCCATCTGAAAAAAATACGCTTTGATGGAGCACAAATGACAAATTTAATATGGTTGCTCCAAACCAGGGGAGCATGGTGAAGCCGTAGTTAGCGCTGCTGCGTCACAGAAAGACGGTCCCAGATTCAGACCTCCCCTCCTACACAGTCCAAAGATTTGCAGTTAATGGGGTTAGGTTCACTGGTGATTCTAACTTCCCTGTAGGTGTGAATGTGTTTAAATTGTTGCCGGTATCTCGGTTGTGACCTTGTGATACACTGGAAACTTGTCTGGTGTGTACTCCGTCTCTCGACGTATGGCAGCTGGGGTGGATGTCCCCCACCAAAGTGATCTATCAGCGTAAACAGGCAAATTGTGCAAAGTTCCTGAAAAATCAGAATCTAACTAGTGTTTAAATGGCTCTTAACCTCCAGAGACGCTGTTTATCTTCATAAGCAGACGTTACATTTGGCACTTCTGCACCTTACATTTCATTCTGCTCAACACAGACCCGATGAATCCCTAACACGAGTTCGGGTCCCAGGAGCTTAACTACTAGCCTGTTTTGTTTTTTTTTCTGATCAACTAGTAATAACCAAGCCTCTCACCATAGCATTATAGAGCTTGACAGGAAGGTTTTAGTGATCAGAAGAAAGAAAGAAGAAGAAACTAAGCATTTGTAGAGCGCTTTTAGTCATTAAGGACCCAAAGCGCTTTACACTACATTCAGTCATTCACACACTGGCGATGGCATGGCAAGCTACATTGTAGCCACAGCTGCCCTGGGGCGCACTGACAGAGGCGAGGCTGCCGGACACAGGCAGTAGGCATGGGGTCTTGCCCAAGGATACTTGGCATGTAGACTGGAGGAGCCTGGGATCGAACCACCAACCTTCTGGTTAGGAGGTGACCCGCTCTACCACCTGTTGCAGCGCACAGATTTGTGCATGAATGCATACCAGCAAGGCAAAAGTAGCCCACACTAGAACAAAGCAGGTATAGAACCTTTTACAGCAGGTTATTGTCAATGTTGTTGCCAATCCAAACAGACTTTCAGTTTTCTGCTATTTTCACTACTTTTCACCATGGTGCAAATGTGGTAGTGCAAAAACATCTACAAGTTTCCCTTTCAGGCAAACTAAATGCTATATAGACCCAGTGATCATTACATGAGGGGATGGGGCAGCAATAGCTCATAACTCCTGTTGATATCTTTGCAATGGGTGTGGGACATAACATCATCGCTGATGATTATTTTAAAGTGATTTCATTTAAAGAAGCCCGCGTGTTATACCTTTAAACATTGCAGCTTTAACCACTAGCACGCTTTAACCAGCAATCCTCTCACAACTTTCACATAATCATCCTGGTTTGTTTGGGATTATGTTCAAGCACTGAGTTACTGCACTTAACTTTTATAGGAACTTTATGTTCTATTAACTCCTCTATTAGTAAGTTAATGAGCAGTGGGTCGGATGGAGGAGCTGGGGGGACAGGAAGACAAATTCCGTCTCTGTTTTGGAACCATTAAACCCCTAATGGATTCAAATGAAAACTAATTTTCTTCTATTTAGAAATTAGTCCGGATCAAAACAACGAGATGATTATTTTTTCAGTCTTCTGCCTACAAACTGTTTTGTTGCCCCAAAATTACCAAAGCAAATTCATTAATGCGCGAGTTCAAGTGTTTGATGAAAATTTTCCATTTTGTATTTTTCTTGCTGAACAAACACTGCAACACAAAGTGCCTAAACCTGCATTTTTTCTAATGGCCAGCAGGGGGCAGATCCTCCAGTTTCACATCTAACTGCATGGGAAAATTACCTTACTGCTCACTCAGTTTATAAACTCAATGAACACATACCCGATGGGTTTATGGTCTCAGTTTGTAGTGCCTCCTTCTAGGTTCCTAGGAGTATCTTGGGCTCCCAATAATGAGTGAGGGGAGAGTGGACTAGGAGATTCACAGACCAGCTGTGGTGGCAGTGTCAGGGCTTTAGATGCTTTACCAATCTGTTGTGGTGAAGAAAGAATTAACTATGAATGTGAATTTGTCAATTTATCAACTGATCTACATTCCTGCCCCTCACCTATGGCCACAAGCTGGGGGTAGTGACCGAAAGCTAAAGAAATGAGCAGAAATGAGCTTCTTTCAAAAGGTCATCACCCCAACGGGGTGAGACGTTCAATCATTCAGGTGAGGTTTAGAGCAGAGCTGACGAGGATGCCTCCTGGTTTGAGACATGTACTACCAGAAGGAGGGCCCAGAGCAGACCCGGGACACATTACAGGAAATTTGTAAATATGCAGGAAAATGAACAAAAGGAAAGTACAGGTGATGAATGGATGGATGCAATATAAATACAAGTACATAATTACCAGGCTACAGACCCACACACCGACACAATTCCCTCCTCTGAAGAGGACACATGCAAGATCTACCTGTTAGCTTTCAAGTATGAGCAAGACAACAGCAAAGACTGTTTGGACTGAAAACGAGCTCAAAGGGCATTTCACAGTAATTCAAACAGGTGCAGGCTGGAGAAATGGAGGCTGAAATGCTACGAGCCTGACTGCTCATCACTGCTTCAGCAGAAGATCAGGCTGTGGCTGCTTAGCTGGGTTTGGCATATACTCAGCTTTAACATCACTCTGGGTTCTTCCATACTACCTTTGTGTCACCATGTGCTGATTTTATAGCTTCAGTGTTCTGTCCTGGATGCTGTTTGCACTGTACCTCACATTACTTTTATTTTTATTACACCCATGGACAGTAATGTCCACATATCCACTTTTTCATTGTAGACCGTTCCACTGTTTTCCCTGCGTACTACCTGAAATCAGCTGATGGTGGTACAAATGTGCAGGATGGAACCAGAGTTTTTTTCCTTTCTGCGCCCATCGTGCAGGTAAATGAAGAGCGTTTGTAATGTAAGTAATGGCATCATTTTAAATGTCATTTGATTACTGAATTTGGTCCAGCAGTGTGTTGCATTACAGAAAAAAACAAAGTGTTAGTACAGTACCGGTGACTACATTCTTTCTTATCTGTAATTGCAAATAGGGAGTTGTGTTACTCATTTATATAAGAACATTAATGATTTAAAACGGTCCCTAGATTTAAATAAATATATATTTTTAACAAATGTTCCTCATTTTGGAAGCGAAAGCCGTTTCCCGCTTTGTATTTCAGCTTTTTTTTAAAAAAAACATTTTCAGATCACAGATTACACCTTCATTACAGCTTAGTGAAAAAATAATTTAACAGAGAAGATGGAGAAAGTGGAGTTAAATAATTAAAATGTAGGGAACGCAGCTTTCCAGGAATTAATCTCTCGTAGACACCAATAAGCACAACTAGGAGATGTTCGAGTCCTCTTCCAAGCTCTGTTTTACAAGAAAAGCAAATCTGGCCATTTCTTTTGTCCGTTTTAACGAATTCTGTGTGTATGAATGAAACCGAGAGCGTTGCAGAGCGGCAGTGTTTGGACGTCTAAGTTATCTTTGGGCCCAGATCTTCTCCCTCGGTTCAGCTATGCTGGGCCGGAGCCATCCATGCCTGCCTTCTATCCCCTAGCTCGCCCACAATCCCTGATTAATGTGGTCTGGGCGGGAGCTGTCAGAAATGGCAGAGAGAATCATGGGATTTCTCCTTCAGAGTCCCAATGACACCCAGCAGCTGCAGGAGTAAACAGATGACTAACCACTGGCCTTTTGGCAGCCTGTGGAGATTCACATGGAGGGAGGGCTGTGAACGTTGCTTTGACATTTAGGTGGATTAGAAAGTTCTTGGGTTCTGCTCTCGTGGTGTCAGAGGTGGTTGGCATAGTAATTATTTGCGTCTCGGTTTTTCTTCCGCTTGACCCCAAACCGCGGCGAAAATGTAGAGCTTCCACTTACTTACAGACGTTTGCTCAAATTAAAGCGTAAAACATCCTCATGCGCCTCATTTAAAAACAAATCACATTCTGTTTGCGTTGCTACAGGACAAACAATAAGGAGCTTGCTTTGAAAAAAAAAGAAGAAAAAAAAAGGCAAAAACAAGCAATTGTCATTTCAGATCATGTCCTTCTGCAGAATGCATTTCAAATCTGGGGCTGAAGCTGTCCTGGGGGCACAGTTTTGTGTGAGGTATTGACATATTAAAGGCTCCATCAGACAATGACTGGTGTTTTTCTTTTTTAAACCACAAATAAATTACCCTCCTCAAAACACTATTACTCCTCTGAAAATGAAAACTCACTCATTGTGAATGTCTCATATCAGGTAAAAAACTGCAGAGAATTAATTAACCTTTGTCATTTTAATTGCTTTAGTGACAGCTGTCCTTTGGTGCCGGAGCTATCCTAATGCACATACTGTGGGCTTGTCAATTACTTTCCCAGTGAATAGATTAAAACGCCACAGAGGATAGAGTCATTTCATTAGTCAGAATTAATGCCCCCCAGACATAACCAGGTACGAACACTTCACCCCTAAATATGCAGGAAAATGAACAATACTATTAAGCCCATATGAATCGAATGAATTGTGGCAACATGAAATTAAGTTTACGCTCTATTTAATTCTATCCCACTGCTTATAATACATTTGGCGCACTGTTTTTTTGTTTTTTTTTCCCCCTTTGAAAAGGAAAGAAAATTTAGAATATTTTTAAGGCATTTAATAGACCACCTCACACACCTAAAATGCAGGACACCTATGTGCCGCAGCTAATTGCTATAATGGATGTTAGCATCATAGCCCTGTCAATTCTTACCTCAGTGGATAATGGCTGACAGCAGCAGCAGCAGCGACTGTCTAATTCTCCCATTTTGCTCTTTGCACATCTATGATCTAATGCCGCTCAGCTCATCATGAATCTGAAAGAAATTAGGCTGCTTTCAAATGTCTGTCTGCTGGGTGTCTGCTTTCAACACCAAATGTCTCCCAAGTCTCCAACCTTTTATCCCATTAGATAAGACAAGAGTCATTTTCACACTTAACCAGAACGCTAAGCCCCGCTTTCATGTATTGTCGTGATTTTCGCACAGAGTGATGGGAAAGTTCTCATTATGTTACAGTGGATGCTAAAAGATACATAAAATAAAATGAGTATTACAGAATTACAACACCCTGATAAATCTTTATAGTGGATTCATAAACACTGTACACATTAGGTCACTGCTGAGTTTAGTTTACCTGTGAAAGCATCAGAGACAACTAGCTGTTTTTTGCCCAGTATTCGTGTTTTTTATTTTATAGTAATGAAATTACAAGAAGGTGAGTTCCAGTATGAGCTTCATGCATCTGAAATATATTGAAAGTAACCAGCTTGTATGGTAATATTAAAAATGACAACAATGCTGGATTAAAACACTGCAGTGGTGTCCCAAAGATTTCTATACGTGTCCCAGAAACCATGTATAACATTTTTTTTTTTGTTGGTAATTGTTTCCTTTTAAAGTGAAAATCACAGAGTTTGGATGGATTAGACCGAGACGGATGCTGCATACTCGTGTGAAAGTGACTCAAGCACAAGCTTGTCGCAAAGAATACCGTTTTATTGTCTGTTTGAGTCTAAACGAGGCCATAATTTCCAAAATGAACATCATACCGCATTAAAAAGACTTCAGAATAGCTTTCGAGTAAGTTGACTCATTAAGAAAGTGTTTATTGAGATGAACTGAGCAGCAGTTTTCCCTTAGTGCTTATTGCCTTCAACGCCAAGTCAGTCGATCCTCTGAACTGAGAGAGCAGGAATCGGATCAATTAATCATTTTATCTGCATGCAGGACTGAAAGTAGCAACTATTTTCTATAATCTAATCTTCCATAATATAATAGTTTGGGGGGGGGTTACATTTAATTAACCAAATAATCATTTAGTTTACATCATAATCGGCAGCTGAAAAATCGGGGCATAAGAATGCCATCTTCTAGCTGATAACAACGTCTACAAGGTGCTTGTTTTGACACATTTACAAAACTGAAGAAAAAGTTTGGTAATCAGAAATCTTGATTCTCTTTCTCTGGTAAAGTGTTCACATTTTAGTTATTTAAATGTGTGCAATCAAATATGCATAAAAGGCCTTCGTGCTTTATAAACAGATCCACAATTCACAAAATAATTATTTAAACGTGGATTAATTAAACAAAAAAAACAAAAAAAAGACTTATTCTCCCCAGATAACCTTTAAAGGTTACTAACATTTGATTAGCTAGCTTTACTTAAAATGTCTAATTAAGAGTGACAAGTTAGACTTTTTTATTTTAAGCCTGCTGTAAGGAAAATAAGTTACATGAACTTAGTATTGTGTAACAATGTAAATGATCAAATGCAGCTGACACATCCTAAGGCATGCAATTTATGTCCACGTGCAATTTTGTGATATATGCACTTAGAAAATGTCTATGTCTATAATCTAAAATGTATAATATATCGTTACCTTTACAGGTTTAGAAACAGAGATCTCAGTTTGAGTCTCCTTCCTGTACCCCGTGCCGCTTACACAAACACTGATTTTATTCCCATCTAAACATTAACACAGACCCGGTGACTGTTCCGTTTTTTTGACCTAGCTAAACCTTTACATTGCCAAACACTAAAGACTACATAATCAAAGTCTAAGAAATAATAAGTGAAATAATTATAACAACACTACTGTCTGAAGGCTCTGAGGTTAAATATTAAAAGTCCCATGAATATTTACACTCCTCATTTCAGCTTGTCAAGAAAAGCTTATTAAATGAAACAAGTACACACAACTATACGTCTCAGATTATCAACAAAGGCAACAGTGTTGGTTTTACCATTTCATTATTTTACTGTCGGGTCACTAAAAAAAAAAAAAAAAAACCAGAGTAGGCTAATATGATTTGATCTGTTAGACTCGACATGCTTTTCAAATTACAAAAATTTTGTGACACTTTTAAGGTAAAATTGAGCTTCGTGTCCAAAATTAATAAATTAATAAATAAATTTGCATTATTTTAAAAACGTTCGTGTCGTCAATCACCTCAACCAATCCTAAATCTCACCGTGTTCTCTTGTCCGTCTCTCAATTAGGCCTTAAATCACAAAGTGAGCCTCATTTTGTGTTCAAATAAGACTACCGAGACACCAGATGACGTTTTTTCACTGACCTCTGCACAATTTGACTTCTTTTTGCAACCAGAGAAGACGTCCCCTGCTGGCCATTAGAAGAAAATGCAGGTAATTTGTCTTTTTTTTATATATATATATATATATACAGTCTTTGGCTAACACCCATATTTAGAGATAACTCAATATAAATAAGTAAAACTAGCACAAATTAATACGTGTATCTAAATTAAGTTGGGATATCCTTTGCATTTACATGTTTAATTTTTTTTCTTCCTTCATTTATTTTATTAGGCCCCAGTCACACAGGTCTACAGACCAGCTGGCACCCCCTGGTAACGCTGCTAGGTGAAACTGGGTGAAACTAGGTGAAAGATGTATACAGTACTCAAAACCAATGACTTTGGTCACCAGCAGATCAGGATGGTTACTCGTAGTTTGTAGACTGACTTGTCTGCAGACATTCGCCAGCTGCATTAGTGATAATGTGCAAGTGTGACACAAACTGGGAATGGAAAAGCATCAACTTCATAATAAAAGTTGCTTCTTTTGGAACGTTCTGGTTGCAGTGTTAAGAGTTACAAACCAACCACTGTTAAGTCTCGCTGAAGGGAATGGTCTCCCATTTCTCATTTGCATTTTTCACTTTTACTGCTGCTCAAGTTGGCAGACAACTTAACATCTTTTGTGCAAACTACAGAAAACGAGCCAGTAGCAGATTACTTCTGCAAAGATGGTGCAGTAGCCATCATTGCAGTCAATTTTACTTAACAACTGCCGGCAACCACTCAGGGAAAAAATAGTTTACTCAAACAACCAGTGGTTGACAGGGGTTCACCAACCAGTCTGCTGGCAAGCATGACCGAGTGGGCAAAACTCTGTAGGAATACATCAAAAACTGATTTACAAAAATGTTTACAAAGCAGTGATACACCAAGTGTTGCGCTGACTACAGTGTCTTATAGTGAAGTTATTCGAGCTCCAGACATTTGTGCTCATCAGGTGTCTTATCATCTTAACATTTTTCAGATGGGGGAGGTGAGGTTTATCGAACCTGACACAGTCAAGTCAAGTGCTGATCTCAAAGATGTGTTTGCTTTCAAAATGACACAAGATATAAGAGGATTACACAGCTCATGAATATGCCCCGTTTCTATCCTCTGATTTATCGCTACTTTTCCTTTATCAGAAACGCTCATCTCCATCCATAACAGCCTGCCACACCACACAAAGGCCGATACCCTCGTGCCTGAATAGTTTAGATTCAATTTCAGTTAAGAACAGGAGGAAAGTTAAATGTGTGTTCGATCTCGTGAACATTTTCGCGTGTGTCTGTGTGACGAGTGTGCCCCCAACAATTCACAAACAGCCGCCCCACGGAGGAGAAAGCACAACTACTTGAAAATCTGTTTTTATGATACACAACCTTTACGGAAACAACAGCAAGGAGAGGTGATGACTGGTGAATATCACCTTGTCATAAACATCACTGAAGAACAGAGATGGGTAACGCTATTTCTAATAGACAAGACACAATGAAAAGAACAAACCGATCATTTACATCTCCAGAAGGGAAGAGAAAACCATGAAGGTATTACACAGCATCTGGTTATGTATCAAACCTTCAAGGCTTTGCAGACAGCATTAATTTTAAGTTCTCATACAGAAAGCTGTCTGCATGATGAGTTGACCATTTTCCCATGTCATAGACTAAATATATAGAAGAATTTTCCTTCACCGTCCTGCCTTTAAAACAGGCTGGCAGGTACAACAACCGGGGCCAGCTTGCTCTGGAGCTGGGGCTTCGTTTGCCATTGATTTATATCTTAAACAACCTCTCCCGGTGCTTCCACTGCTAAAGGTGAGATGCACAGCCAGTGTTTGTGACAGAGATGGACTAGGAGCTGTGGCAAGAGAGAGAGGGATGATGCTGTTTTAAAAAATGCATCACCATTAAATCAAAGAGTAACCTTGAACGAGTTCAGGCCGGTGCCAGCTCGGTGACACGATCTGCCCTCAGCACGCCGTGCCACGGAGCATGCCAAACAGCGGGGAGAAGAGAGAGAGAGAGCTGCAGCGCTCTGATACAGGTTAGGCCCGTAGTGCTGGGTAGCAGTCCAGCTCGTTGCTGATCAAGGGCATTTACACAGGCATTTTGTCCAAGTTGGAACAACCTGTTATGGGAAAACGAATGAGTCTGAAGCATGTCCTTGCAAACAGCCTTCAAAAGGTTGACAGAAAATAAATAACATCAATTAATTGATTAGACCCCCCACCCACCACCACCACCACCCCACTATATGAAGAAAGAACGCCCACATTCCTCAGCAGCCGACGTCCAAAAATTGACCTTTTCACTCCTGAAACATGAATTATTCCTTAGGCTTCTTACAGCCACTGAATCTTTTCTGCTAAATTTAATAATCCCCAACACAGTCAAACGCGCACGCATCTTCACTCAGCAGCTGCACAGCATCTCCTCCTCTCCTCTAACACACAGGCAGGTTATGATGCATGGAGGAGCCGCGAGGAAAAAAAAAAAGAAGATGAGGTCCAAAATTGCTTCGCTGTCAAATGTTACTTCGTGAGACACTCGTACCTTTTAATCCATCAATTTGTGTTCCCGGACACAAATTTTCATCTAACTGGTTTCACGTGCCGATTTGTGTCCATTAATAGAAACTGAATTTTTTTTTTTAAAAAGCAACAAAAGTCCACGTTTGGGGGCTGGGTGGGTTAGCAGTGGAAGAACATTAGTATTCGTCCCAGAGGCAACGGTTTGAATCCAACAAATGGAAGGTTTTACACTTCAGCTGTGTTTTTACACACATTAACTATCATTAGAAAGTACTCGATTCAGTTTAAGCATTCAAAAAATACTTGTTTAGGTTTAGAGACTAAAACCAACTTAGTTAGGTTTAGATAATGATCATAGTTTGGGATAAAATGATAGCCAGCATAAGACTGACGTAGTATCTCATCTTGAAAAAGTAAAGCCAACACTGTGCCATAAATATACAGTCTATTTAATGGCCACCAGAGGGCCATTAAATAGACCCTTGTGATTTTGATTGTCTAGAAATTTGTGAGAAAGCAGTCCTTCACTCCCCTGATCGCTGACCTCACGAAACATTCTTCTGATAGGTTTCTGGACCCAGTCGCTAATTTCCGATCACACTGAATAACAAATGAAGCTCATTCTGTAAATTATGGTCATTCTAACCATCAAAAAGGAAGATTATCTGGGATTTTGCCAATACATGAATTTGACAGCTTTTTCGCCAATGAGCATTCACAGTCAGGTCCACATGTAGCTTGTGATAAGGCCACTTAACTTAAGTGCACTTCACAAATCGGTGGACGGTGTCTCAGTGTCCATCTTTTACATCGTCTATGTTTAAAATACAACAGTGGGCACTTTTTCCAGAGTTTGTTTTCCTGGTTGCCAGGATAACGAGTCTCTGATGAAGACTCTTGACAACATGCTGCTGACCGACACGAAACAACAAGACAGTTCCTGTTAATGAATGTGAACAGAGATGTCTTTCCACGAGTATTTCAAGTTGTGATGTGAGCTCACGCTGGATATTAATTATAATGTTGCCCGACCTTTTGGTTTTCAGTAAAGATAAACAAGACTTCTAAAATCATTCACCCCCCCCCCCCAAAAAAAAGGACGTGTGATAGATTTTATATTCATACATAGACTGAAATCTGAGCTATTAAAGTCCAGGAGTTGATCAATTAAAGCATATCAGTGTCATTTTCAGTGAGATGAAAAGATGATTCATGCACATTTGTGCAGGTTACTTCTCAAAAGGAGAACCACAAAAGCAGGATGACATCAGACAAACCTGTCAGCTTGTTCTAGTCTCATTCCCACCTCTGAAACCAGGCAAACACGGGAAAGGACAGAGCAGTAAACGACGTCTATATGTGTGTTGACTTAGCAGTGATAATGCTAATGAGAAAAGCGGAGATTAATTATTTGAAAGAGGCACAGAATGTTCGAGAGCCTCACTGCATTGTGTTCCTGCATGCTTTGAACTGTTGTGTGATGTATTTTCTTTTACATAAATATTACAATCTAAACTGCTCCAGAAAGGTTTAACAGTCCAGTAACGAAATAAATGATGCTCAAAGTTTCCTGGGTGACGATTTGGCTTTTTTTGTCTATTTTTTTTGCTCTCCTCCGTCCCTTAAACAAAAACTACACCTACCGTGCAGAGTTAGAAACCACTGCTTCAACGTCAGCTTGTTACATGATGTTGAACTGACTAACATCACTACATGCTGTAGATCAGGGATGCCAGACTCATTTTACAGATACAAATGTTAAGTGTGCTGGATCAGTGAGACTACCAGTCTAAAGAAGCTTGCACATTTATGTGTGCAAACTGTATATTTAACATATCTTAATATACAGGAAATCTATACATGATAAAGACATGCTGCCGTAATAAATGATAGAAATAAGTCAGCGTGACTCTTTGGGGTTTAACATTACCGCAGAAGTTCTGTTAGCTGCAGCTCATTGACTGTCCTGTAATTACAAAACACAAAGTCAATTCACAGACGTTTCTGTAAAAAAAACAAAACAGGAACTTTCCTGTCATTTCACTTTTTTATCTATTACCTAATTATTGTAGTGTTGCATGAATGGCCACATGGGAGATATTTATCAGTAAAGATAAAGCTGTAAAATTTATGAAAATGCAGAAAAAAAGTCTAAAATTACACCTTCCTTCACGTCCGTTGGGACAGATTGGCTTCTTTGCCAGCCGATTGTGGCCCCCGGGCCTTATGTTTGACACGCCTGCTCTTGATAAAAGACGGCATGGGCACATTGACGTCACACCCTGGTTTTGGATTCTGAATTTGGAAGACCGTGTTAGCATTTTATCTAACATTGGTTTTCAGGAGCCAGATTTAAGACTACCATGTGTGAATGGGTTTAACGCTTAGTTATCGGGTGATTAGCAGCTCCATCCATAGACTATATAGGGGCAAGGCACACGTATCAGCTAATTAAAGCTAACACACTAATAAAACAGAGACGTTTTACTCACCAAAACTAAAGCAAAGACCTCTTGAACCATCAGTGCTGCAGGCCGTATTATTTGTCAGGTAATTCAACGCAGAATGCTCCAAAGGCAGCACAGAGGTTCAATTCAGCAAGTGTAATTAATGGGGGTAAGACCTAACAGACACCTATGGGATTTGCTCTTGGCGCACCTGTCACTCAGTGTAGCCACACCTCTAACTTTAAATCTTAACAAAATGAATGGTATAGAAGGTGGGGTTCAGATCCCTGATGTCTGGGCAAACAGCGTTGTCCACCTCAGTGTATCAAATAATATGCACTAAAACCTCATTTAAAAGCACAAAACAGCAGAAAGCACTAGCTGGTAGTCCGGCCTCACACGCGTCCCTCATGCAGTTAAAATAATCCACAAAAGTCCACTTTGCAGGTCACAGGTGTAACTCCACAGCGAGGTGCCACTGCACACAGTACGACTCCACAGCTAGTTAGAGCTGTGGAGTCTGTACTAAAGTGAGGGTACAAAGAAACAAGCAGAAAAATACTAATTTAACCATAAAATATGAAACTATAATGAAACATCTCATTGTGCTTTGTTTTCCATAAGGATTCAAAATCAAAAGATATTTCCAACAATAATAATTTCGGTAAAGTATGAAAACATTAAAAATATATTTACAGATATAATCAGACTGCATTTTGTTAACTCCATGACCTCACAGCTGAATCGTGTCCTCCAACGCAGCCACCATTATGATGTTCATTCATTTTCATGGAAGCACAAGCTCTATCCGCAATTAAACTCATTACAACTGAGTTCAACCAATTTTCTAGTGGTTTGGTCCTGCCCTGTTAAATAAAACAATTTTTTTTAAAAACGCTGGAGCAACTCTGTTTGTCTCCCTCATATTTTTACTTATGCGGTGAGAAAAGAAAATGGAAAAAGGTTCAGAGCAAAGAAACACTTTCATAAAGAGAAAATACCAAATGTGAATGTGAGATTACTTTTATTGTTCTCGTTTGCTGCAAGACAAAGTCCCCAAGCTAATAAACAGGTTTAAGCACAGCAGACTAACAAAGCATTAGAGTGTAGCCTAGAGGAGGAAAGCCCCACTGGTCCTTCAGCTACAACAGCTGAACTTTACATATTACTCGCTCATGCAGATTACCGAATCAAGGAACTACACTTATTTACGCTTTTTAATAAGGCACCAAAGCCTCAGAGGAAATTCTTTATTGAGACGACTGCTAGAAAAGCCGTGGAACTGCTGAGTCCCAGAACGACACCCATATTTTCAGTAAATAATGTCTTCTGGGCTGGTATGGTATGCATAAAACAGTTAGCACCGCATGTGGACCGACTCAAGTTGTGTGTATGCATATCTGGGAAATAAAACACCTCGCAAAAAAGATCCCTTTACTCGGCGTGTTTCAGGGAAGAAGCTATCTGTGCTATATAACTTATTTTTAAATCTAACTTCCTCCACTTCTCCCACATTCATTGAGACATGTCATCCATCTATCTGGGCCTCCGGCTGCAGTAGTTCCTCGGCCATGAGTGGCTGCTGCAGCGGGGCTGTATTTCAGCATGTTGAAGTGCATGGAGAATTCCCATGAAGGGTAAGGGATTATGGATTTTGGCCTCTAAGCTGCCTGGATGCCCAGTGAGGATGTCTCTGAGCGTAGTAATCTTCAAACACCACGCAGAGTGATGAGTGGGCACTGAGGAGTTCTACTCAGGATCTAAATGTGTTCCAGCAAGTTACTGGTGAGAGAGAGAGAGAGAGAGAGAGAGAGAGAAGAAGAGAGAAAGAGAGAGAGGAGGAGAGAGAAAACACCATTTGGTGCAGAAATGGAAAGGATCGACTCAGTGGCTCCTTCAGGCAAGAGACACTTTTGATCCTGTGACCGGTTTTGAGCTATAGTCTGTGTCAAAAACTCGTGCAGAGCAAGGGATCATATTGGAGTGGCGCAAATGTAAATGTCATGGTTCCCCATCACCACACATAAGCGCAGATGGAAAAAGCCAATTGGGCAATTTTTGGGGTCAGGTCGGGCACTCTCGGGGGGTGGCAAACCTTCATAATGAGGCCACGCACAAGTCTGGTTTAGTCTGTGTCCCAGAAAAAAAAGAAAAAGGGGGGGATCAGTATGTTGGTTATTCTGGTGTTAGCTGATGCAGAGCTGATGATAGCGGAATATGAAAGACACCGCTTGTTAATACAAAGGAAAATCTCTCAAATGAAACACAGCGCAGAGTTAAGAGTAAGGAAATGTCAGAGAAAATCAATAGTCTCTGATCAATATCGGAGAGGAATTCCTCTGATTGAATTAGACCCCAACAGCATCACTTAATTGTTTTCCTGTCTTATTTAAGTGAAGTCAAATTGCTTTAAAACCGTCTTGGACCTGAAGATAAGATTGTGAGTGCAGGAAGACAATCAGATGGGTTGAAGGACATGGGGCTTTATGGGGATTACATCCTCCCCTTAAGAGACCCTCTATCCATCTGCTCATATCAAAAGACTTGGGGATGACGTCTCAGGTATGGTTTGGGAAGGATGCCAAGGCACAGTAATGAAATTCCTTTGTAAAAATCAGATGCTATTCTAACACTAAAGACGCTGCACATCCCAACAAACACAACATGGATGTATCCAGGATGAAATCAGGCTCCATTGTGCACAAAGTGACCTCGGGGCGTCGAAGGATCAAAGGGTTCAATATTCCCTGGGTGATAATCAAATTAAGCTGTACATAAAGCACACCTTCCAAATATAGATCCATAACGTGCTGTTTAAATATACCTCACGGTGCCTGATCGGTGAAATCGACTGAGCCGTATGCTGCTCACACACTGCTTGTGACTGTGCAGCACAAATACTGTCCAAGGCGACAAACAGGTACATCAATTTGGAGCATGACAAGAAATTCCCTTTAGGTGACAACAAAACGTACATGCTATTAGATCAGCTGCAGTATACTGTGATGAAATAAATTGAAGCCAACAGATGAAAGCTCGGGGCCCCAAAACAGGAGAGAGAAGCCTATTAAAGGCGCAGCTCCACTGCTCTGTGTTGCACTGCCATCCTTTGGGCACACTGAGAACTAAAACATCAGCAGTTATTTTGAGAGCAGACTGATGAAGGTCTGCACAAGACTGTAGACTGAAGAAAAGTGGACAGGTGTGCATGTAAAATAAAGATAACACGTACTTTTAAAACACATTTGTTTATATGCATAAAAAAGCTGATTGATTTCCACATGTTCCTTTTTTAATCGTCTTTAAATCCAGCACGTCATTGCTAGAAGGTTTAGCTTTTAGGTTACAGGGATAAGGGTTTAGATTAGGTTAATGTCTATGCACATTTTAAATGATTTTCACCTGTCTGTATCGTCCAAATAGGGGAAAAAACTGCAAGGTCAAATGAATAAGACTTCACTTGAAATGTAATATCTTCTAACCTCTATTTGCCTGTTTAGTATGTGGCTAAGAAAGTGCTGAAAGTGCTCTCTGTATAGAAGTATTTACTTGCATAAGCTTTTCAAGTGAAGTATTGATGTGCTTGCGTTTTACTTAAAGGCAAAGTTTGCCAAATTTACATATTTTTTCCTCTGTCCCCTACTGCTTTTTATTCATCTAAATTGTTTTGGTATGAGTGGTGCTCCCTTTTTACTGATATCAGCTGCAGAGATGTCCGCCTTCGCTTCAGTATTATGGAACCAGATGGTGCTCGCCTTCTGATGTTCAAACCACCCAAAAAAATAAATAAAAAATTACAAATTAAAAACTCGGCCGCAATAAGTTTACATCCTTTTAAAAACCTTGCTCTCTGTTTAATGCTATACTGATAGTACAGCGCACAGGACAGGAAAGCAGGGAAATGACAAGCAGCAGATGGTCTGCATCAGACTCAAACCCAGGACACTGCAGTGGCTTATGGATATGGGATGCCAGCTCATCCTGGTGAGCTAAAGCAGTGGGGTCAACATTTTTCTTTTTACTGTCAATAGTAGACATATTGCATGATTCCTTATTTTCTCCCAAATTGTTATAAATGATTCTCATAATAAACTTGGCCAATCAGCACATGTACAATGTATGTAATACCTGTCAAAGGCTCAGGGCTTCAGAAACTGTTAAACATTCAGTTTCAGACAGTTTTATGTCTACTTTTGGATCAGTACGAGGTCAGCGTGACTCGATATCCTAATATTGTCATCTCTGGCACATCGCTCTGACATCACCTTACATCAAGTGCAGGCAATCATGAAGAAAGTTGGTTTACTTGACCACAATCTGGAGCCACAGAAAAGGTTCTGATCGATGTAGGAAGGTCACTGTTATTCTGTGTTTGAGTGTCAGATTTAGCTTTTCCCATCTAAAATTAAAAAAGACAAAGTTTGCATGAATTAGTCTGAATACATCACTACCCTGTGGCTGAACAGCTCTAAAGTGGGGACTTGATATAGCTGTCTGGGTGCTTTAAGGCAGCCAATATCTTCACTGTTAGGAAGACAGTGGATGACCACCATTGACCCTGTTCCCAGATTACTCTCGCCAGAAGTGTCACGAAGCACTCCTGTAGTATCTCCATTTATTTTCCAGCTCTGTTCATTATTTGCACATCTTAATGTTTGTTTGTTTTTTCAGGCTTGAGGTTTGCTCGAATCGTTTTGCCATTTTTACAATAAATCTAAAGCAGTTTGAGTGTGAAAACGTCCAAGTACTAAGTGAATCGACAGGAGCTCTATGCAAGCACGTGGAGAAGCATGCAAACCCCGCCTGCCTTTGAACCCACGACCCTCTTGCTGTGAGGCAGCAGATCTAAGTAGAATTTCTATGTAGATATTTGTGGGATTTGTAAACTGGGTCTGAAGAATTGTATGCATGTGAAGTATAAACTTGACTACACAATAAAATGTGTAACAGTGTGTTCCCACGTGTGCAGTGTTTCCTGTCTCCTCTGTCCAGTGTGTTATTTTCCCTTCTTTTTGAAAATGTGCAACTTTAAATTTTCTATTTAAATGTTTATAAGAAAAGCCTTATTCCTTTGTGCTAATACATTAGTGAGCGTGCAAAAACTGTCTACGTCTAAATGTACTGCACAGTAAAGGGGGTAATATGAAACGTCCACAGTGTGTTTGTGGGTGTGTTCGCCATCAGCTGCTTTCCGTTATTGTTCTCTGGTCTACAGACATCAGCCCACTTTGCACATGAGGCAGTGGTTGAATGCAGAGTACGAGCAGGAGAGGAGGGGGGGCGAAGTGTGGATGACGTCAGCGGTGTTTCGCGCACGCGGACAATGAGCTGTGGCGAAGAAGCAGCTGTGTGTACATACAGTAGCTGTATACAGTACACCAGGGCCTGTCAGCCGGGCAGAGCTGCTGCGTTTGGCGATGGGGAGGAAATAAAGCGGCTCTTGTTCATGTCACCGACGCGGAGAGGTACGTGTGGAACACACGGTTTCATTTTGCTATGCTCTCGGTTTTATTGTGATACGGAGCGGTGATATTTAAAGGATGAGCGGGTAGGGGGGGTTCCGCACAGTGCGCTTTGTTTCTGCCAGTGCGGATCTGCTGAAGAAACGTTTACCTGTCGACATTTATAGGTGTACATTATTTGCAGGGTCTTTCTGGTATAAACACTGTTACTGCCGGGGAAGGCAAACGACAGCAACGCGTCATCCGTTTGTTTTAAACGAGTCGTGACGCGCGCTGTTTGCAGGATGTGGTGATTATTTATTAATTTCTTCACGGCGATGAAGCACACCAGGTGAGGCGCATCATCACTGGAAACGGGTGGTGCTCCTCTGCCATGTTTAAAACATGGCACAGATAACTAAATCCTACTTCCGGCGATGATTAAACAAAGCTGGGCGAGATGGTAGAAATATAAATGAGCCAAGTCCTCAGGGACATCTTATAATCCAGCACAGAAGTCATTACACTTTGAGATGATCCACTAACAAGGTCGAGTCTCTCCAGGGTCCAGCGTCTGAATCCATTTTTTTTTTTTTATGCATCCCTCAACTTTTACTGAAGCTTCAGAAAAATGCAATTTATCTTTCATGTGGGCCTATCATTTTTATATCATGTCATTTGTACGACGGCAGTTAAAAATAAATAACTTTAGTATAACAACTTCATCCATCCCTTTTCTTATTCAAGTTAGGGTGGAGGGTTGGTGGTTGGAGCCTTTGACAGCACAGGGCTATGATAAATATTGTTTAACTACTGACGACCTTCAGTCACTTTCAAAGAAGTTGAAAATAAGGATTAGGGAAATTTATCAGAGGTAAAACTGTAATAGCTCAACGCGAGTTACATTATTTTTTAAAACACTGCACAAAAGTGAAAAATAACTTACTGCATTTGAAAGTTTGATTATGCTTTAACCTCCTAAGACCTGAACTCGGTCATTGAATGCATTTTTATTTTCTCTTTGCTATTTGGGCTGATTGGGACCTGATGAATGTAAAAACAAAGAATTACAAGTTTTTTTTACCTGATTTTTATTTCTGAGAGAAATGAGATCCACATATGATCACATTCTTTTTAAATTTTGATTGAACAGTGGCAGCATAATGTCCTCGTAAGATGATATCAGGCCCTTGTAGAGCAAAATGTTGTATTTTGGTTTAAACAACCCAAAATGTGACCTTCACATATGTGGACGCAGGTCCTAGGAAGTTAAGGTGAAAAGACGTCATTTTTGGAGGGTTTTTTGGTTGTCATATTGTATAAATTCAGAGGTTCCCTCACACCAAAAAAAAAAAAAAGTAAAGATTA